>JANHFT010001811.1:33232-54908 GCA_032467955.1 Pseudoxenodon macrops | reverse complement strand
TCTTGTTGGGTTGCAGAACCAAACCAGACAGTTATGGAGGTGCAGATGACAGACTCAATAATTCCTCTGTAGAATTGTTTCAGCAGCTCCATGGACAGTTTGGGCTTCCTGAGTTGGCGCACAAAGAACAATCTTTGTTGAAATATGAACAAAAGCAAGCATTTTTTCCTATGGTCTGAGGTGCAGCTTTAAATTTAGAGAATGTGACCCAGATGTAAAGAGCCTCATCGTATGTAAAGAGCCACTGGGACCTTTGAGGGTTTACAACACGATCTTTCCATCAAGGATCCCTCAGCTAACTTTCCAAGGAATGCCACAGATTCCTGGAGCTTAAAATGAAATAGCAATTTTCCAGGACAGGACATTTTCCTGGTCGGGCAAAGCTAGAAACTCCTCTGTCATTTTGTCTGTGGAGATTCTCAATCATCCAGGTCATGGTTGTCTCAAAGGTGCTTTTTTCAAGAGGCAACTGGACTTTCTTCCTTTTTCTTTTTCTCATCTGGCATTAGCTTTTATAGGAAGCAAGATCTCTCTTCTCTCATTCTGGCCTCTGCCTCGGTCTAGGGAGGAGGCATTGCAGAAAACTTGAGCCAAGCTTTCTCCTGCTCGGGCCATCCTGACTGATTTTCCACAGCTTTCTTTCACTTTATTGTGCTTTTCCTTGGCTTTCATCCGCTTTTTCGAGAGCTCACAGCTAGTTTTTGAACACTATGGAAACAGCCCATTGTCTATACTATTGGCATTCCCCCCCCTAACTTTCGAGGAGATTAGTTCTGTGTAGTTCTACTTTGCCAGCAAAAGAAATCCCTCTTCTATAGGCAGTGTGAGATTGCAGGATACTGTTATAACAACCTATATAACAGCAACAGAGAGAATACAGGAGCTGAGGGGTATTTCTTTATCCAAACTAGGTAACATCACCAGTGCATTATCAGTTTGGGTGATAAAACATCTGCAAGAAAAGGACCAAGCTCAGAGAGCACCATGGATCCCTCATTTCAGCCGTGAGCTGAAAATGTTCTCCTTTATTGATATAGGAAGTGTTCTGGAGAATGTGTGAAGGGCAGAACATGCTGAGGGCAGAATTCACCCTTATGGGACAGAGGAACAGGAAGACTTGTAACAATCAATATGAGTTGAAAATGCAGGTGAAAAAAGTCATTCGTGCATCCTGTATTTCACTCTTTTTTAAAAAAAACTAACCTTGTGACTTCTCTTGGAATCAAGTGCTGTTTTGTGTCAGAGGTAGATAAACTTGGAATTGGGAAAATGAGGGCAGAAACGTTTGCATATTGCTGGGCCAAGTAAGTGCATGCTAAGTTTTTAAACGGGGTGAAAACATGACAGGTTACAAGCGGGAATTCGGACAAATTCGAAAAATCACCCACAAAATTTCCAGTGGCGGGTTGTGTAAAGGAAGAAAATTGCCATTTTAAACTTCTTCAGAGAAGCCACAGCTTTTAAACCAAAGGCCTGTTTCCATCTTCAGGAAGGAGAGACCAATTCAGTTCCGCTTTGATGTTGATGGCTTGAACCCTCTGCAGACTCCATGTTCCTGGAGGAATGACTTTGAGAAAGGGCCTCTATGTTGCAGAGGGACTTTGTAAAACAAATAGAATAACTACTTTTGAATGTGTGATGTATGCATTATTTTACCTACGGTATATGTGTACTTATTTATTTTTGTAAGCATCAAGGAAAGTCTTAGTGACAGGGGAGTTTCAGTCCAAAGGAACAAAACAACAAGAATTAATGAAGATAACTGAGAGGAAAGTTCAGAAACTTTTCTTTTAAGAGAATACTTATCACTTGCAAAATGTATTTATTAAATCTTTTTTTTTCAAATTCTGTTCAACATCAGCAATATTTTACAAATAACAGCTGTCAAATCATAACTTTCCCTATAAAACACACCCCTATATTAGGACCTCAGTAAAGTAGAAAATTCAACCAAAAATATAAATACAAAGCCAAAATAAAGTTTACTAAATACAAACACTGGAAATTTAAGTAAGTACCCACAACTTGCAGAAATATACAGATTTTAAACATAATTACAATTCATAAGTCAGTAACCTGCTGAATGAACTAAATATATTACTTACAGTTTGAATTAATATTTTTATTATCTTACTCTCTGTAGCATTGCTGGTGAATGCATAGCCAACAATCACAAACTCGTTTCATAATTCTTCATTTTTGGTTGATTACATTCCCTATCAAATTAAATTGAGAATTACAGCCTTTTTTTTGAGTGTCATGACTTTTTCCAAAAGTAGCTGTAAACCTATTTTTTAAATATTATTAAAATATTTAAATGATTTACTGATGATAAAAATAATTAAATGCTGATTAAGAAAAGTAAGTAAAAATGGGTAAAACTGTTACTGAAACCATTTGTTCTTTCCATAATCCTTAAGAGTTCCCTTTGCTTAGAGTTTTTCTGAGCAGGAAAAAAAAGCAGCAAATATATGTTCAGGAAGAATACAATGGGAATGATTCTGCAGGCATTACTGAGTGGTGTTTCATCCTGGGCAAAAGTAAAAGACCCCAAAGCTCCATCCTTTATTCTATTGTGACACTGGCAAAGCAACATTTACTGGGACCTGATTGGGCTGAGGTGCTGGAGAAATGTTGCTGATCGACTGTTGAGGAACAGAAGCTGCCTCCATTTTGCTGATGTGTATGAAACGCAGACGAAGTTTCAAAGCTGGCCTTAAATTGCAAATTATTTTCTCAACCTTTAATAAAAAGAAAAAAGGTGAAAGAAATGTCACTATAAATTATGCAGTTTATTAGCATTCGCTTGGTTTTCCATCCTGCTTGTCCTTGAAGGCTCAGGGTTTTAGGTATTTATTAGATCTCTAAGGCATCAAGATGGCAATAATAGCCAAATAGGGCTACAAGGGCTACAATTCTATATTTAAAACGAGGGCAGAGAAACAAAGGTTAAGAATGTCTAACAAATTATAAAATCCACCCTACTTCCAAAACCGCCATCGTGCATTTATTCCTTAAGACATTTATTTCTGACCTCAGTTCTCAAACAGCTAGCAGTCCTATCTCATTTCCAATTTAAGCCGGTTTCTAGTCTGAAGCAGTTTAAATGGCAATATAGTGAAGTTGATAGCAGGGAGTCTTCCAAAAGTCATTAACACTCATTCTAATGAAAGTGGTCTACTGACATTAAAAGGGCAGGATATAAAAAAAACCTAACAAAGTACATTAAAAAGTGTTAAAAGCTTCACACTTGAGTCAGTGTCTAATATATTTTTCTGTATAAAACTTGAAGAGAGGAAAAATCTACAGTTGGTTTCTTCTTATTTACAGGGCAGGCTTCTCCTGTATCATTTATTGACCTCAGATGGGAAAGTGAATTTAACTTCAATTCTACTCCAAAGTGCTATTTCTTGTCAGAACTGCACTTACTTGGTCCTTCACACTGTCTCCAGTAAACATATACTTCACATGGTATAGAAAATCACAGATGGGATCCATGTAGCTGAGATGCATGTTGCACTGATCCACTTCCAGAAGCATTTCATAAAAAGCTACTCCAATCTATTGCCAGATACAAACACAAACTACTGAAAACACGTAAATTTCCCCCCATGTTGGGTCAGTTCAAATTTATTTTATTTTTAAATTCCAACATTCATATTATAAAGTTAATATTTATTATTATTTTCTAAATTGTTAATTCCTTTCTGTAAAATTGACTAAGAAATTGACAACAATAAAAATAATAAATATTTAGTATTTATATCCCAAGTAAGGGAGTAAAAGGAAAAACATGATAATAAAGTAATCAATGAAAAGGAAAAAGATAATGACTTCTACATGCAAAAATATTATTAATAATATGTCAAATATCAGCTATGAGATGGCTTTTCATAAGAGTGCATAGATAACTAAATGTTTTGGGTAAAATATATTGCATAACTACTGTTAGATAATATTTGTGGATTAAGATTACAAACCATATTTTGTCACATAATCATAATATTAGCTGTAAGACCATGGAGCTTTAAAGGAACAGATGATGCAGTGGTTGTTCAGAAATAAGTTATCAATTGTACTGATGTAATAATTCCATAAAAGATCAACATTCTGTATTAGAAAGTTATTATCAAAATGGATGGATACAGTGGTGGGATTCAAATTCTTAATACCTGTTCTGTGGGCGTGGCTTGGTGGATGTGGCATGGCTTGGTAGGCGTGGCAGGGGAAGGTTACTGTAAAATTCCCATTTCCTCCCGATCAGCTGGGACTCGGGAGGCAGAGAATAGATGGAGGCGGGGCCAGTCAGAGGTGGTTTTTACTGGTTCTCCAAACTACTCAAAATTTCCGCTACCGGTTCTCCAAAACTGGTCAGAACCTGCTGAATTCCACCTCTGCTTGGATAATTAAAAAAAACTACCTGCAGCAAAACCAACATGTACGTTTTTGGTCTTGGAAATGAAATCTCTTTATAGCAATGCATATCCATAAAGAATATTTAGGTGAAAATGCTTTATTATGAACATGGTAAAAAACAACTAAGCAAGCATTTTGTGCATTTTCAGTTGGCTAGCTATTGAATGCTGAGGTAAAAACCCACACAAAATTTCCTCCGTGCTTTCAGAGAGCTTGAAATCAGCTATGTTTAGCTATCTATGCTGAAGTGTGATGAATTTTTTGACATACAGAATGTCCTTCAGAATTTATTTTTAAAACTTTTTTTGTTATGTTTGAAGAAACGAGATAATGAGTGCTGAAATCGAAGGTCCTGTTTTTATTTTTGCTTTTATTTTATTTTTGATGTGAACTGCCAATTCCTGGGAGAAATGGGTAGAATTCTTGCAATACGAAATCACTAAATTAGCAATACATGATAGCAAAAAGAAAGGAGAACCCTAAGATATCCTAAGTTTACTTAAGTAATATGGATTGCTCTTAATATCATAGTAGAAGTATGTTAAGAAATCACAACGTTTAATTTTAGTGAAGAAGTATTTGTATTCTTTCACTGGCATTTCTGCAGAGTTGTTTTTTTCTGTGGTGGATTTCAGCTGTATCTGCTTCTTTAATAAAATTAAACATTGTGATTTCTTAATCACAATTATACTTGGAAGATTATAAAAACAACCTAGTACATTTGCCCAAAACGTCCCTTCAGAAAAGGAATTTTTGCCCAATTCAGAATATTTCTGACCCATTCTTTTGCAAAATCTAAACATTGCTGCTATTTCTATATGTAATGTATGTGTGTGTGTGTGTGTCAACCTACCTCTAACATGCATCTTGTCCTCTCTTGCTGGAACCGTTGCAGAAATGGACCAACAAGATGGTAGACATAAAGGAGCTGGAACTCAGTCTTAACTATTGGAATCAACACTTCAGTGAGAAACCTGTAATATTTCATAAGGTATAATAAATTAAATCCTCAAAAACAAAAGTAACTGAAAATAGTTAAGACTATATATTTTGAAAGCTCCTAAATTCTATCAAGACTCAATTATTACCAATAGCAAAAAGATACAAATAATTAAATATGATTGTAAGTGTAAGAGCTTGATATGAATATGTGATCTATCTACAGCACATGCAAACTACCGAAGATGATATTCATCAATTGCAGACATTACCCACTAATACCTACTTTGGAATGAGGGAAAGCTGGCCAATGCTCGAATGATGCCAGACTGCATGTGCCAAGGCTAATGTGTAGCTACAACACATCTCGGAGTAAGACTGGTGACAAGCTGTGAAGTCAAACAGCTGGAATGGATAACCAACCCATTCAGTCTCTGAAGTCAAACTGGGACTGTTGATAACACTCACAATCCTTTCATGGAGGACAATCCAGTAGGGCTCCTTGGAAGACAAAACCAGCCCCACAACAAACATTAGAGAGCTTTCAGCTAGAACGTGTATAACCTAAAATAGAAACCTCAATCACAAGATATGCTTTCAAGCTACCATGACATGGGAGACATCATTCCCACATACTATGTGGAGCCTTGCTGTCAGCCCCTTCTGGCTCAATATTACAATTTTCTAGTAATGCAATGACTCAGAAACCAAGAGAAAGGGGCAGAATCCTGTGGGAAGAAACAGGTGTGTATCAACTACTGATGTAGGAAATAGTAGAGCCAGGTAGAATTATATTACCCTGCAATAAGACCTCCCCGGATAATAAGACGACTGGGCTTTTGAGTGCATGTGCTAAAATAAGCCCCTTCTGAAAATAAGCCCTCTCCGAAAACATTTAAACGCATGTGCAGCCACTCCCCGCCATTTCCTCTGGTTAGGATTAGGGAGACAGAGCTGGAAACCAGGCAAGACAGCAAGAGGAGCCCCATCTTGTTCCACACAGCCCAAAATAATAAGACCTCCCCGAAAATAAGTCCAAGTACTTATTTCGGGGTTCAAAACAATATATAAGACAGTACTTATTTTCGGGGAAACATGGTACATCTTCAAGCAACAGTTCTTGGAATGCTGTCCTTTACAAGACGGAAAGCATCCTGAGCACTTCAAATACAGTCTAATGCTTAACAACTGTTAATAGAGTGAGTGTGCATGTGACCACACATACCTCATAACATGATAGAAATGCACGCCTTTTCTTTAGCCTATCCTTACTTTGTATCTGCTGCAAGGACCCAAATATACAATCATTATGTATTCGTGATTCAAAAGTGAGAAAAGAATTTTTCTCAAAAGACAGCGAGGCCATGTAATCTACCTTTGACACAAAAATTACGTCCTTGAAAAGGCTGCGTTTCTAACTTCTAGAACAGGGATGTTAAACTCAATTTCGTTGAGGGCTACATCAGAGCTGTGGTTGATCTCGGGGTGGGGGTGGGGCAACTGGGTGAACGTGGCCAACTCTAGTGGGCAAACTGTCCCCAAACTGCTGGCATGTTTCCTCTTCGTATTTGGTAGACTGAGCCAAAACCACGCTGGCCCGATCTTGCTCTTTGCATTGGGTAGACCAGGATGCCCCACAGGCCGGATCCGACTACATCGTGGACCAAATCCAGCCCGCGGACCTTGAGTTTGACACCCCTGCTCTAGAAGATGACTAATTACTCGCATACAAAGTTTCAATTAAAAGTAAACCAGAAAAACCCATGTAAAAAAGCCAACATGTTCCAATTTGTAATTATTTCTCATGTATAGGAATTGGAACTTTTGCACCTAACCTTAGGTTACCTTTCTCTTATTTTAATTGGAATTTTAAACCCCAGATAACTTACAGGTAAGGCGGTGATAACCAAGCCAATTGCATTCATCCAGGCGGTGATATTTTCTCTGGGCACCAGAGGCTGACTGTTAGGAAAGTAAGAGGAAAAATAACTGTTTTAGTACTCTGGATACTGGCATAGGAAAACTATGTATACAGATAGTCCTCGATTTACGACCAAGATTCACCCCAAAATTTCTGTTGCTAAGCGAAATGGATTTTTGCCCCATTTACAATCTTTCTTGCCACAGTTGTTAAGCGAATCACTGCTGTTGTTTAGTTAGTAACATGGTTGCAAAGTGAATCTGGCTTCCCCATTGACTTTACTTGTCAAAAGGTCGTAAAAGATGGATCAGATGGCCCCAGGTCACTGCAACTATACAATACAATACAAACTAATTGCCAAGCATCCAGATTCTGAACACATGGGGATGGGGATGCTGCAATGGTCATGTGTGAAAAATGGTCATAAGCCACTTTTCCCCCCCAGTGCTGTTGTAATTTTGGATGATCATTAAGCAATAAGTCGAGGACCACCTGTACTTTTTAGAACCAAATCAATTAAATAAATTTCAATAACTTTTCCTCTTTTGATCATATTAAACTGATAACAATTTATGTTCCAGCTCTGTAATACTGGGATCATTTCTATTACAAAAAAAACAACAACAGTTCTACATACCTTTTCAAGACAACATTCAGAAGGTCATTGCCTACATCCTTTCCCGGAACAGCCAATGCCATGAGTTCCACACAGGTCACATGGAGGGCATGGGCAGCTGGATTAGGAAATTCATTGAACCGCCAATCGCAGTTTGGGAATGGACTGGAGGATTTACCAGCCATCGGTGATTGCAGTTAAGCTAATAAACTACTGTATTTTATAGGAAACAAGCACTGAAACATGATGCCATAAACCCAACAGCTGCTTCCTGGCAGGATCATCACCTGGTGGGTAGGAAGGATGGACCAATCAGCTGTCAGTCGGCTCAGCTGAAGTCTTATATTGGCTCATGGAAGCATCACTCAGTTCTCTGTCACAGGGCGGTGCCAAGTACTTTGCAAAGCACCCCTCCTTGAAGTATGAAAGCTGTGGCAGCAGCTTTCTTCAGCCAGCAAAGTAAAAATGTTGTGCATGCACACACACACACACACACAATTGGGGAGAACCTTTCAAGCAGCCACAAGCTTTCTAAAGGATGCTCTATTGCTTGAAGAAGGCAGGTTTGTTCACATTTGCAAGCCTCCTTTCAACTGCTCTGACCAGCTTTAATAACTGTGTGCATACATAAGCATATGTTAGTAGTTCCTACCAAAGAACACAATATGCTGTTAGATTCTTAATAAACTTCCTCAGCTCCAAAATTTAAAAGTAAACTAGATAAAAGATAATTGATGCTTTGCTCTTTTTGTTTTTAAATAAGCCAATCTGTTAGGAAGCCATTTGTCCTTATCTTTAGTGGGAGTGATTTCCTAGTAAGCACTGATGAGACACAAAATTGAAATTGCACATAATGTGCAATTTGCAGCGATAATCTGAATGCTACTGACAGAGAACTATTAATAACCGAATGCTACAGAAATAACAGCACAGCTAGTTTAATGAGAATAACCAACCTTCTATATTCTGATACTTTATACATATATATTCATTATTTTAGAAAGGATATTATCCACCAGTCTCCCAATAAGTTTGCAGTAATACATATCATCGGGGATCCACGGATTATCTTCTCGTGGATTCATAGCACATTTAAGATAAGTATCACTTAGACACCATCCTAATGGCCGGTTGTCTTTTAGGGAACCAATGATGGCATGGACAAGCTTCCGTTTGAGGTTGGTTCGCTCTCGGAGATGTCCCTCATAGTAGTGAAGGGTGTTGTAGAGGTAGGTCACTGGCCGATCTGCCAAAAAAACAAAAACAAAAACTAAATAGTTGGGTTTGCACTTTTTACAATCGGCACTATAATAAACTGTATGTATATACCAAGGATGCGATCTGTGCTTTGTTCAAATTATACACACTGATATTCTTCACATGCTAGTCTTTTTTGTTGTTGCCTTTTTTCAGATTGTCATAATTTAGTATAGTTTGCCAGTTATAGAAGAAGTAAGGATATTGAAATGCCATTCCCAGACATGGGAATCTTGTTTAGCAATTGTTTGGGCTTCATATACATTCCTTTATTATCATCTTTGTACATGTACAGCCTAGACATGCTCCCATCATGAGGAAAAGACCAGCTGAAATCTAAATTTATTCTTCACCCACAAATAAAAATAGCAATGAAAGTAACACAGAAAACGTTTTGTGGAGTTGCTTACAAAATTCTAGCACTGATGCTAGACTAGCACTGATGATGTTACCTAATTAGGGTAATGAAATGTCTGCAAGAAAACAAGCAAGCTCTGAGAGCACCAAGGACCCCTCATTTCAACCCTGAACTACAAATATTCTCCTCTATTCATTACAGAAATTATTTCTCATGATTTACAGATTATTAGAAGATTGAGGTCAAAATTGTTTGGAGAAGTTGCAGGGACTTGATTCTCTAGTAGAACTAAAAACTTTGGTGACTGATTTGTGTGACACAAAAATCACTCAGTCATAAAATTCTCATAAACAAGAGTATGGAGGACTTGCTTAGACAGACCATTTGGTAAAATAATTTCCAATTTTAAACACTTCTTAAACAATGCTGAACAGAATCAATCCGTGGCTCTATATAATCATTTTGTAATAACCACTAAGATTCTATGTTTGCTTTCTTCTGACCTACATATATACTGTCAGAAGTGCACCACGTGAAAGATCTAGCTCTTAGGACTTAACAAAATTGACAACTTAATTTGTTTTCCATGCATCTTTTGCTCCGTCTTTGGTAAAATTCTTGTAACTTAAAGGATAACAAATTCATTTAGCATTTATATTTTGCATAATAAATTCTGTCAACTTAATCCAATTTCCATGGATCTAAAATTCAAGCTGTTGAATCACATAGCCTGAATATTTTAAACCATGGAGAATTAACATTAAAAAAAAAAGGTTATCAGAAAGAGGGAAGAGAGGGGACAGGTATGTTCATGCTATTATGGTTAGAATATGTTCACAATGCAGTGACACATTTATCTCCTTAAACATATTATTGAAAGATAATCACCTGTTTCCTGCTACTTAGATTTGATGCTTGTATCGTGTTCAACCGAAGTCAAGCGCTTCTCTTTTTCTTGAATAGAAAGGAAAGCTCTCCCTGAATCCATCTACTCAACCCATGCGCTCTCATGTGTATTTTTTTAATGAGGGCCTATTCTCAGACCTGCTACGTTGCCACTGCTTAATATAGCCAGACCCAATTATTCTTTACAAGCTTGTCTATCTGCAGTATCTATTCTTTCTTAGAAAGAGTTTTCCAGCAGCAAGTCTGACAATGCAATTATTTTTCTACCACATTTTTAAGACAAGCACAATCAACACAGTTGATATAAGACTCTGATACATCATGAAATAAATAGAAATTGTAATTACAGAGGACATTTATTATCAATCGATAAATAAACGTTTATTAATATCAATCCAGTAATATTACAGCAATGAAGCAACATCCATTAGAACTCACCGTGAAATTTGTACAAGCCTCCTAAGTGATCTAGAAGAGTCTCCAAGGATTTGGATACTGGTAGAAGTTCCAGAAATCTGTGAATCACAATGTCAAACACTGGCAGGAAGCGGAGGCAAACGTTCCCAAAATAAATGGGTAAATACTGTGGCTGGATTTGAACAGGAGGATTGACTTGCTCTGCTAACCCTTCAAAATACAGCTTTTCAGGATATTTCTGAGGGGAAAAACATTACATTAGTTTAATTTGTCTTGGTTTAATAAGCTTTCGTTACTGATGTTCTATTTTCTTCCCACATTTGAATAAGATTTCCCTCTTATACTTTACATCCAGATTTTAATGGAAAAATATCTGGCAGAAGTTGAGTTTTCAAAACATCTTGATCAAAGGTGTCCAATCTTGGCAACTTTAAGGCCTGTGGACTTCAACTCCCAGAATTCCCCAGCCAACCAGGATCAATAGCCCTCAACAACAACAAATGGTACATCAATCCTAGTTATCAGTTCAAGATGATTTTCTGCCACAGTTGTGTATTTGTTTGTTTGTTGTAGAAGCACTGCTATTTAGGGCAATTAAGATGGCAAACCAAAAGTACCTTGTGATAGCTCATATGCTTCGTATGCCAGTCATTCTGTAGCCAATGCTCAGGAGAGTTCTCCTTCACAAAATCACTCACTCTGTTTCGGAAGTCATTGGGTTTCAGTAGGAGCAATTGAATAATGAAATAGCACACTTGGGCTTCATTGCCTTCATGGCTGCGCATTGCCTTAAATAATGATAACAATTTAAAAATGAATCAAAGTTGAACTAATAAGACAGCACTACAAAAAACCTACAGGAAAATATCTAATTTCTCTGGAGTATAGCTCCAGTTAAAAAAAAAAAAATTCAAAACCCAGTTAAATATTAAACTTCACACATTTTTGAGTCGAAAAGAAAATTATGGTAGGTTTCTTAAGAATGCAATTTATAGTGGTTGAAAGGAATTCTAAAATTACTTTTTCAATACCATTCAAAGAATCAAACAGCCTTCTCTACAGGACATGACAATCCACTGACATTAATACTTGAACTAATTTCAATCTTTCCATAATCATGTATAAAAAATATGTTACCATTCACCTAACACCTTTCATATCTACTTGAGGAAGTGAGGTGAAGAAATCCAGACTTAAATCAATGTTTTAAATCAGATGACATTTTAGCAGTGTTTTTGGGATTCCTGAAAATTTGCAAAGTCTTTGAAAGCAATTGACACAATAATGTGTTCATGATATATCCGATAAATCTTTGAACAGTTAATGGCAACTTCTCTCTCAGCATTCCTTACCAAACACAGTATCAACCGATCCAATGTCACAATGTTGTACTTCCAGACCATGTCATTCAGAATTTCAATACATTTGTTGAGCTGCTGGCCCCCAGCTGAGGTAGAAAATTCATATACCAGGAAATCTGCAAATGTCCTAACATGAGCAACCAGGGCTCTAGCGCCAATTCTTTCTAGTACTCTAAAATAGGAGAGAGTACAACGGCATTAATCAAATAATAGGAAAACCAATTTCCTTCTCTTCCCCCCCCTTCAAAAATAGACTATATTATCAAGTAAGCAGCTTTTGCAGTTCCACTCTTGGAAGGTTCTACATCAGGGGTGTACAACCCGATTGCACTGCAGGCCATATCATGACGTATCGCGATGTTTTTTTGCCTTTGCGGAGCTGGGGTGGGTGTGGCCTATGCCAGGGGTGGGTTTGGGCCGGTTCGGGTAAACTGATAGCAGTGGTGGCCGGACCTCATCAAGAACCCTCTGTGCATGCGTAGAAGCATCATGCACGTGCACGCTCCCATTCCCAAACCGGTAGCAACGGTAAGTGAAACCCACCACTGGCTACGCGGGCCATATCTGGCCTACAGGCCACCAGTTTGACAGGCCTGTTCTACATATTGAAAATGCAAGAAACAATATTGTAGAAAGGAGAGGAGGATCTAGATTCTTTGACTTTTAAATGGATTTTTTTTCAAGGCTGCTGGCAGAAGCACCTTTGTGTTGCTCTGCAGTACCGGTTAAAAAAAGTGGTTTTCATCATATGACTCGCAACCTATGTAATGCATTAGATTACAGGTAGCATTTGCTGTACAACCACAATTGAGCCCAAAATTTCTGTTGCCAAGCAAGACAGTTGTTGAATTTTGCCTCGCTTTTCTTGATGTAGTTGCTAATTGAATCACTGCAGTTGTTAAGTTAGTAACACGGTTGTTATGTGAATCTGGCTGCCCCATTGACTTTGTTTTTCAGAAGGTTGCAAAAGGTGATCACATGACCCCGGCACACGGCAACAGCCCTAAATACATGCCAGGTGCTCAGGGATTATGCTAATCTTCTCTGCATCATTCCAATTTTAGTATATGTGCTGCCGAAGGTTTTTTTTTTCTCCCCTTTCTTCCTCCTCTCCTTTCTTTCCCCCTTTTCTCACCACTATGTACTATTATTTGCTTTCATATTTTTTGCGTTTTATTCTAAAATAAAAATGTTTTAAACAAACAAATACTTGCCAATTGCCAAGCGGCCAATTTTTGATCACATGACTACGGAAATGCTGCAATGGTTGTAAGTATGAAAAATGGTAATAAGCTACTTTTTTTCAATGCTAGTGTAACTTTGAGAGGTCATTAAATGAACGGTTGTAAGTTGAGGGTTACTTGTAATGCATTACAAGAAAAGTGCACCCCAAACCTCTTCCTGTGCAAGCCAGTATTTTGCAAACATTAGAAAACAAAATAGGTGTTATTTCAAATGAATGGCCACTATGCACAAAATGATCTCTAGGTTTACAGTGTCCCAAATATGATTCCATTTTGCTTTATGGTGCCATGGTATAAACAATAATAATTTTTAAAAAAACATACCGATAACCAATTTGGTTAATGTGATCGGTTTCTAAGAGCATTTTCCAGAGGAGACAAAGGAAGAGAGGAGGGGAGCCTTGCATAGAAAAATGGGTAATGATATCATTTTCAATTGACATGGATTTCCACTTTCGGTATTCCTCTTCCACATTTTTTTTTAGGTTAAACCGGCTCTCTTGAGGCACATTGTTCTGTTTGAAGAATGCCTGAAGTAAAACAAGTTAGTAGTCACTAAAACAAACTTCATTTTTATCTAAAATGTATTACATTTTGTGAGGTTACTCCAGTTTCATAATTCAATTTTCCTATTGGGGTTCTAAATTATGACCAATTCTCTTCTCTATGGCACAATTTTACCAAATTCCATTTTGGGCAATTTAATTCTAACTTTCAACTTGATAGGCAAAGATAAACATAAATCTGACATCCTCTTAGTTAATTGCCTAAGAGTCAATGCTGATGATCAATCATTATGTGTGTGTTTGTGCATGTGTGCGTGTGTATGTGCTTTAAAACTCTTAATGAGTTAAAACATTTAAAACTAAGAAGAGCTGTACACAACACAAATATACAAAACACATATATCTTTTTTTTAAGCAGTTCTCTGAGCTGCAGCGGCTGAAGATGAAATTGATATTGCAATTCAGTGCAAATATAAGGTCAAATCTTATAATTATAAGATTATATGATTGTCTCTTCTAATTATGAGATTGAACCTTATAAAACCTTGCAATGGAATTAAAGTTAATGACAATAGAGCATGTTTATAAAGTTGTGTTTTGTAACAAAGGCACGAGTTTTTGTACAGATTTCAAAAAAGGTGAGGTTAAAAAAGGGAGCGTGTGCTTGTCTGGACTGCAACCCGGAAGAGGCGCATGTACGCACCCGAAAATGAACTTCCATTTTCCAGCACACACGTGTGCTGGCCAGCTAGTCTTTCAGGTTTCTGGTGCCCATGCGCGTGCAATGATCAGCTGGCCAGCACGCATGCTCACACAGGAAGACAGAAGACCAGCTCTTCCAGTTTCCAGCACTACCACATGCACGAAGGACAGCTGATCATCACATATGCATGTGCGCCAGAAACCCGGAAGAGGAACGCGTGACACCACATGTGCCAGGCGACATGACTCCGTGTGTCACTTTGGGCAAGCATGCCATAGGTTCGCCATCATTATTCAGCCCAATGCTTCTCAACCTTTGCAAATTTAAAATATGTGAACTTCAACTCTCAGAATTGGCTGGGGAATCTGAGAGTTGACATCCACACCTGGAATACTGTAACCAATTTTTGTCACCATACTACAAAAAAGATGCTGAGAGTGTGGAAAAAGTTCAGAGAAAAGCAACTAAGATGATCAAAGAGTAAACCATATGAAGAATGGTTGCAGGTTTAGGGTCTGGCTAGTCTAAAGAAAAGAAGAATTAGGGGCGACATGATAGCAGTATTCCAGTATTTGAGGGGCTGCCACAAAGAAGAGGGTGTCAAATTATTCTCCAAAGCACCAGAGGAACAAGAAACAATGCTTGGAAACTAATCAAAGAGAGAAGCAACCTGGAATTAAGAAGAAACTTCCTTAACAAGTGGAACAGCTTGCCTTCAGAAGTTGTGGGTGCTTCATCACTGGAAGTTTTTAAGAAGACTGGTATAAATGGTATAAGATATCCTGCTTGAGCAGGGGGCTGGTCTAGAAGATCTCCAAGGTCCCTTCCAGCTCTCTTCTCCTTGCTTACTCTTCACCTTCTCTTCTCTTCTCTCCCCTATTCTATTCCATTCTATTCCTTAAGAGTTTTAAACTCTTTGAAGCATCTCTTGTGAATAATAGATTGTCAGAATCACTGGAGCTCTGAAGACTGCAACCTTCTTCGTCCTGTATTCTACGTTGTTCTTAATATTTTTCTTTACTTAAAATGGTCATTGCCTTTCAGACCATTTTTCCCCCAAGGCAGTTTGCAATATTCTACAATGGAATTTGTTAAAACTAGAAATGATTAAAAGTGGGTAACATAAGCAAAAATAGAATAACGGGTACAGGCAGTTCTCAACTTACAACTATGGGTTTAGTGACTGTTAAAGTAACAATGGTACTGTCAAGTGACTTATGACTGGTTTTTACATTTCCGACTATTGCAGCATCCTCAAGGACATGTGATGGAAATTCGGGTGCTTGACCACCGTCATATATTTATGACAATTGCACTGTCCCCAGGTCATGTGATCACTATTTGCAATCTCCCTAGCTGGCTCCTGTGACAAATTCAATGTGAGAAGCAAGAGTCCCTTCCCCACCACATGATTCACTTAACTGCAGTAATTTGCTTAACTGTGGCAAAAAAAATGTCGTAAAATGGGAAACAACTCACTTAACCACTGTGTGAAGTTTCTGAAAGATGCCCTAATTAATTCAGGAGCCACAAGCCAAGCTTCAAAAGATACACTGTATAGCCATTTATTAGGAGCAACATTCTGGCAATTACTCCGATGAAGTCAGAACTAATTATCGCGTAAAATTACGAGCCCTCATGACCCTTTTTTCCCCTCCTCCCTGGCCATGTCATTAATCACATTCTCCAATGAACCACATTGGCGGGCTGGGAGGCTCCTGTTGACCCGGGTAACCTAGGATACAATCTGTAGAAGGCATTTGTGGAATCTAAGTTCGGTTAAGGCACGGAAACCAGCTCCGTCCACTCTTCCCCCCCCTTCTTGTTTATGGCAACTTGAAATCTTTGCATATTGACACAGTTTTGCTTAGCAGTGGAAATTCTGGCCATCATTGTAGTCATAAATTGAGGCCTTCCTGTAGTTGAATTGGTTTAAAAGTTCTAATGCAGCCTAACAGTTTGGCGATTAAAAACGTAAGGTCTGGAAGAAGAGCTCTGCTGCTTCTGTGGCTGGAGAGAGCAGCTAAAAGTTGGAGAGGCCAGATTCGTACAGTGACAACTAGGATAGTTTGCTTGTACGGTCATAAAAGGGCAACTACAACACAACCTCTGTGGCAAATCCTACACAACATCTCACAATAGAGATGATGAATGCACTTTTAAGAGAATTTGATGGAAGCTATAAAAAAGATTAAACCAGGGAAACGTTCCTGGACCAGATGGATTATTGGGTTATTATAAATGTGTTGAGGATGAATTTTTTTATAAGCTTTGCAAAATAGGATGAGTTTTATTTTAGAGGAAGAAAAGATCCCAGACTTGGAAAACTTTCAACTATTGTTAAGTATAAAATGTAAGGTAGGATTCACCACCACCACCCCCTTAGGTTTGTTTGTTATGTTTTAAATATTGCATATGGCCTTGGTTAAATGTGTATGTATGAACAATGAATAAAATAAATAAATAACCCCTCAAAATTTGAAAATATTTTTCAGTCATCATGGCCTAGAGCCCTAACCAGTAATATTCAAAATGCATGAATGGCACGTATATGCTTGTTGGCATCAACGTGATCTTCTGGAACTACATGCTCTACAAGGAATAAAACCTTGAACCTCTAACCGTATGGACTTCACTGAGGATCTCAGATCAAGAGTTCTGGGTTCGAACACAGTGTCACATTGAATTGAGCACCGGGGTAGGAAAAATGAACTCCGTTCTTGTAACAATCCAAGTAGCTCTTTCAGCAGCAATGGAGTCGACAACATATTGCTAAAAATCTAGGTCTGTACTTCTACTTTTCCAAATAAAGTATTTATCTACTACTGTATCGCAAAAATGGATATTCTATTTTTAAGTGTTCTTTTTATTAGTCTACACAAGGCATCTGGCAATGTTGAACATTCTGGAAATTAAAGGTAAACCATTACGTTACCGTTGAATATATTTGAAATCCATCAAACACTAGAGCCTATTAAGAAAAAGGTTAGACCTCCTAGATTGCAGCGATATGTAGGCTATGTTGCATAATAAACAGGATTATCTCTCAAGTAGCCTTCTCTGAGATCTCCTTAAAATAGACACAACATTAAAAGAACCACAAACACGGTAGAAGAGAATGACCATTCCATTGCATAGAATAGACTGGGTTGTGAACATTCAGAAGAGTTCTAAACAGGAAATAATTTAAAGCACAAAAGTGGAAATAAAACCAGAGGTTCTTGGCTTGGTGATTTAGATCTTGGGTAGGCAAGCCTAAAGCTTGTTGTATTTACTTCTTTATTTACTTCACCCCTAGTCTCTCAGCACTAATCAACATCTAGTGCAAAAGAAACATTTTGCATTAGGAGGGACACACAAATGTTCTGTCTTTAGTGTTTAATAGTTAGTCTATCTTCTATTAAAAATTCAGGTTAGGTATGAATTACTGGTGAGCAACCCACTCCTGCTATTTTTCCAGGAGAAATATTGCTTCTGCACAAAAGTTGGGTTTTATACATTTACTCTTTCTGACTCCGCTTGCTAAAAAGCTGGGGAGAACCCAAGTATTTGATGAAGTGCCATCTCCAGCCAAAGCTGATATAAAAATGGATTTGGAAAGTTTAAGAGTTACACTGGCTTTAAGTTATCGTTCTTTATTACAAAAGGAGTTCAAACAACAGAGGAAAAATGATAAATATTGCCCAAAAAACTAATATTGTTAAAAATGCAGCACTCATAGTGAAGCAGCTGATTTTGGAATATAGCCCTGTTTTAACAGCAAGCCAATTTCCGCCTTTATTTTTAAAAAGTTATTTTAATTTTTTTGGGGATACTTTTTAGTAAACAGTTTCCTATTACATCTTTATTGGGAAAAATATATGAGAAAAAACATTATTTTCAGGGATGTGTAAAAAATACTACTTTGAGAAGATAATTTCTGCAGAATTGTGCTAAGCCCCCTCTGGCCCATGCTGCTGAACGGCTTCTGACAAGGTTTTGGGGTGCTCCTGGCATGTCCGTCCCACCCCAACTCGTTTTGCACATCTCTGTTTTGGCATAAAGCGTAATCTAGTTCTAAAAGGAAAACAAAATGTGAATTTCTACTAATCCTCAACATAGGCTGTTTTCAACTTTTCATACACAAGCACATGAAACAATAAGCAGGGTACAATGAGAGGAAATGGAAAGCCACACATGCTTTAAATAGGGGTCTCCAACCTTGGCAACTTTTAAGATTTGTGGACTTTAACTCCCAGAGTTCCTCAGCCAGCTTGCTGGCTGAGGGACTCTGGGTGTTGTAGTCCACAAGTCTTAAACTTGCCAAGTTTGGAGACCCCTGCTTTAAAGTAAACATGAGCACAGTGGTACTGCTTATTGGAGATGACCCATTCACCCCTACCAATGCCAAGTCCAATTTCCAAAATGAGGCCAATAGGAAACAATTCCTCTAGGGCTTCATCCAGCAAATGCAGGCTCATAGCAGTTCTTTTTTGTTTTGTTTTTTACAACAGGATCCTTCCATTCTTATTCTATTTACAGGCCTTTCAGCAGAGCAGTTTCCTAGTCCTTTTCTGAAATATATAAAGAAGAGCCTTGAGGACTGCCACGTGTTGCTGCAACAGAAGAAGAAGCATAGCTCTGAACTGCTTTTGTCTCCAACCGCTTAAGAAGTCATTGCCTCAGAAATTCTGCACGATTAATTTCCGCTTGACATCACGGCTGAACTTGTTCATCTTGAACAAATCACTATCGAAGAAGGCAGAAAGATTGTGGATGTTGATTTGACGGGCCTGGGAAAGAGAAAGGACATGGATAGTTAAGTGACAATCAAATTTGCTGAGAGAGGTTGTGGCAGCTTCTCTGCATTAAGATATTATTCACTGAAATATATAATTTGGTCAAGATAAATGTTTACATATGATTATTATCTGCAATATCTACTATTCACAATATCTCTGTGCCGGGTCTAATTTGAATGACTGCCCATCTCACTTTAGCAATTCTAAACAGCTCACAACATATATAAACAGAATTCAAAATGTGGTTTTGTTTTACTGAATTTGGAATTGAATCTGGAAGAATCTATGTCTTCAATGCTTTCTGGCACTTAGAGGTGAACAAGGCAGGATTGTTATATTGAAGGTACCATATGAAAAACTATATAATTACATTAAAATAGATAATTTCCTCTTCCCAGACAACAAACTGCCAGCATGCATTGCAATCTTTACGTCTTTTTCACTGAAAATAAAATGGGTCTATTCAACATCCCAAAATCCTGTTGGATGCAAAACTGCAGCACAACGACAACCAAAACATCTAAAAGAAAAATATATATTTCTGCAGTTTCTCTCCTTCCAATGAGATCATTCCTTCTTCATGATGTCCTTGTGATCCCAAGCCCCCAAAAGCCTTAAACTAATTTCTCATATTTGGGGGTTCAGAACAATACAAAAATGTAATCCCAGAAGCAAGAAACTTTGCCTGTTGTTCTAACATCTCATGCTTTTTCTTTGCAACATTAGAAAACTGCTCAGTTATTCAAAGCATAGAAAGGGAAACCAAGATTGACTAGATTTAGTCTTGGTACAATGTCCACAAAAGGAAATAATGTTTCATACCTTATCAATTAAGTCTTTCTCTGGCACTTCAGTGGTGTCCTGCTGTGCTCCATAGCGATTCCTCTGATACATCACCTGTTCTGATACAAGTTGTTTCAAAATGAACAGCAAGAGCTCGTTGTTATCCCTCCTGAAGGTAAGGTACCTGGAAAAAGTCTGTGTGCAACAAAGAACAAGATGGGAGGTCAGGAATGAACCAAAAGCAATTTGAAACTATCTATTTTAATGTACCTATAGGTTTTAACAAGCAAGTCTGGGAAGATTACCGCAAAATGAATCCATGCGCACAAAGCAAACATATTCCCAGCTAGTACAAATATAGCAACATCCCCAAGCAGTCACTCTACTGATTTCCTACTCATTACTAATCATTGAAAAATACAGGTGTTTTTTTTTACAGTGCATTTGAAATGTTAATAAGAAAGGAGCCATTCTCACCAGGAGGGATGTGGACTGTTTTAGGGTGAGGGAACTAAAGCCCAAAAAACCTCTGTTTCCCTTTAACGGTTGTCAGGGGGAAAATCTGCAACATCCCCTTTCAGTTTGCATGTATCAAACTGTGAGCAAATTCTATGTCCTTAGAGTGAGCAAGGAGCCAAGCCTATAAAGGATAACCAGCACCTTGAAGCAGATTGACCGAATTTTCCAGTAGACAATGCAGCTGCAGAAAATTGGCATTCTCCTGCTGGACTAGCTTCTACCAACTAGTCAACAGGTAGTAAGTACATTGTATATAATCTCCTAGAGCGATTCCACATAGACTGAATTGCAATAATCAAGGGAGAGATGATAAAGGCACAAATCACTGTTGAAAAATGGAACATTCTAAAGCTGTTTCAATGAAAAAATGAATGTCTCTGATATAAATAAAAAGATTTTAATCACCATCTATTTTAAACTCAATACTGGCCTACTGAAGGCACGCTTGAGGATTCACTCTCATCTTAAGGGAGCAAACAGCTTTCCAAAACAGGTTTGGTTACTGAATAGTTAAAAAGATCCCTAAAACTTTCCCAGGACTTTATTTATTTATTTGTTTGGTTATTTGCATTAAACCCCAGGCAAGAATGGAATAATAATACACAGTTAACTGGAAAAAAAGGGTTTGAAGCTGGAATTTTGGTAGTTTAATGAGCAAGCATTTAAAACATGAATTAGAAATTAATCTCACTGAATTTTGCCCCTAGTTTGTTTAATTTATTTGATTTAAGACACAGACCCAACTCCAAATGTCTCTAGGTGGCTCACAACCTAATAAAATTAAATAGAACATAATTCAAAACCAATAAAAACAATTAAGGTAAAAAACAGAATGTTTTATTTGAATTGGACCAGGGGTGAAATCTAAAAACTTTCCCTACCGGTTCTGTGGGTGTGGCTTATTTTGTGGGCGTGGCTATGCAAAAGCAGCTGTACTGACTCACACACA
>JANHFT010001811.1:11089-28274 GCA_032467955.1 Pseudoxenodon macrops | reverse complement strand
TTTTCCATTCCATTCCCTTCCCGTCCCTTCAATATTCTCTTCTCTTCTCTTCTATTCTATTCTCTTCTCTTCTCTTCTCTTCTCTTCTCTTCTCTTCTCTTCTCTTCTCTTCTCTTCTCTTTCTATTCCGTTCCATTCTATTCCATTCCATTCTATTCTATGAACTAGAAAAGTCCTTGATTTCCCCCCCCCCTACTTGAGACCAACAATGGACGCTGTCCATGGTGCTGAATTCTTGCTTGCATCCAGATCTCATCCGGAAAAGCTTTGTTGTCTGCTCTCAGTCGCATTGGCAGGAAAAAGAAAGATTTGGAAAGTGAGCAGTTGGAGGGATCCCTTTGTGGGCTCGTTGTTAAGCATGCTTCGTTAATCTTACAAGGCACTTTAGTTAAATAAACGTTGCGGTGTGTTTTGAGTTCCATCTGCCCTGTTCATTGTTTCTTCTGCAAAATGATACGCCACAAGCAGCATCGTGCGCATTAGACCGCGAGGAAGGACAATATTGGCGAAGATTTTTTTGGGGGTGGGTGGGTGGATCTCCCCACACCTGGAATTCTGCCTCAACTGGTGGGCCCTTCCAGAAACCCAGCACTGCCTTCCCTTCCAATTTCTCTGCTTATCACAATTGTCCTCGTAATAACCTTGCGAGGCAAAGCAGAAACTTAATGGTTTTATGACTAACTAAAATTAGAGTATTTTTTAAAAGGGGGAAAAAAATCACTCTTAATTGTTTTATAATGGATCGTTTGCCTGCTTTTGAATTGCTTTGAGTTTATATTATAAAAAAAGGAGCTTCGTCAGTGAACATCACCTCTTCGTTAAGGAGGGTATTTTTCCTCGTCCTGAATCCTTCTGCTATTCTGTAGATTGCTTTCACGGTCATCCACTATAATAGCACGTGGGAATGACCTTGGGAGACAATGGTCAGATAAGAGAACTGAGACAGAAAACCAGAGGAGAGAAGCCCCTCAAGGGAAATCTTGTGTCAGCGTTCCAAATATCATCCCTGATCAAATCAGACTCCAAGGCAAGTCCCAATTTATTAGGAGAGACATGTTGGCCCAAACTGTTGAAAACCCAAATCTGAGGATTTGCAGCTTTCCACCCCTTAGTTGAAAGTTCAAGATCTTGCCCTCACACCCACAAGTCCATCACGTGGTTCAATCTCTCTTTCTCTGCCATACTGGCAGGTTCGCCCACCTCGTTCTGGTGCAAAGACAAAGGACGACCTTGGCTTACTAGAAAGAATGTAAACATGGCTACATGTCTCCAACTCCGTACTCTTCCCCCCTCCCATTTCCCCACAATGGAAAAAATGCATAGTAGAATAACAGAAAGTGTGGGCAGGCCAAAATCCAACGGGATTAAAATGCAGGCCTGACACCTTGTCTGAAAAGATGGGGTACACGACATATCCATCCCTTTGATGAGATGTTCATCATCCTCATTATCATCGTCATCTTTTCCTAAAAGCTGGACGCTAAACCGTAAGATGAAATTCTGGAAGAATTGAAGGGATTGCCAAGTGGGATAAGACAGAATGACAGAGTTGGAAGGGACCTTGGAGGTCTTCAGGCGTGCAGGCGCATTAGAACCCAGAGGTTTGACTTTTCCGGAGCACGCCTCCGATGAGCACGAGTCTACTAAATTTAAATACTTCCTCCTTGCCTGGCCACTCCCAGATTTGACTCGTCCTCGGCTTGGACAGACGTGTCAGCCTCATCTCTGATAGCGATCTCTAGCTTTTGGACTTCTATTCCGTTAATTTCTGCCTACTCATTTCCATCTGGACTTAAAACACCGTTTTCTTCAATCTGGTAGGCAGTATACTCAAAAAAAGGGGAAAAAAGGACAACGTCGTTTCCCCTCGTCGCCGGCCGGGGCTCCTAACCCAACTGGAATTAATTCTAGGTCTTGATGTTTTAGAGTAGGGTTTCCCAACCTTGGCAACTGTAAGATGTGTGACTTCAACTCCCAGCTAGCCTATGCTGGCTGGGGAATTCTGAGAGTTGAAATCCCCACATCCTAAAATTACCAAGGTTGAGAAACATTTCTTTAGAGAATGCAAAATGGCTGACATAGTTGTGTACTTGCTGCATTATCCAAAATCTGAAAAATCCCTTAAACAGAAAAAAACAATAACCCTATCCTTGTGCCCTAATCAATAGGGTAATTCTAGTGCCTGGAAACTTTTGGAAAATTTGTTCTTCCCTTTTTTCCTATAATATTAAGTAAAATGACAATCCAGTTGCCAATGTAAAACACATTTTCAGGAAGCTGTTTACATTTACATTCAGCCCTGTTGTGAAAAAATTGAAAATGAGAAACTATTGTAGATCAGAGGTGTTAGATAATTTAATTTAAGATGATAAACAGTATTTTACTGTGTAGAAATCACAACTACACTGAATATTAATTAGAGCAGAAAAGGTATTTAATGATAGGGTTAGGCACAAGCTGTGCAGGAATGAACTCTTCTTTCCCTTCCCCCTAGTAAAACAAAATTTAAATGGTGAGAATGCGCTTGAGGTGAAACACTGAAGTTCTTAGTCAAACTTGATTTTACAGCCCTTGGACAGAAAAGTAATATTAACTATGGAGTTCATAGAGTTCATTCTGACACTTTATCAAGGCAAGGTTTCGAGACAGACTTCTTGACTCCCATTGGGTAAACAAACAAAAAACTTTTGTAAAACATTTCATTGTGATTTTTGAAGCTGTTTAACCATCACATATTATCCTTGTAATGTTTAGAAGAGGACCAAACAACTGAAGTTTTGCTATTATTATTACTACTACCTACCTTATCTGAGTAAAAAGGGAAATATGCATTCAAATAGTAACAAAATAGCATTCTGTAATTAATAGCATTGCATATTCAGACTTGCAAGATTGATGTTAGTTCTAGAAGGCAGGTGAGATTAAGAAACCAATGCCGTGAGGTCAGCATTACTTTTATTGTAATAGCTGTAGTAATATGGTAGAATCTTGCAAGTCTGAATGTGGTTTCTCTTCCCTCCCCTTATCTTTGTGAATTAGGGAGGGGACTTGTCAGAGATATTTTCTCATGTTACTTTCTGACCTTGCTCTGGCCCCTTTTATGTGACTGTTGCCTTGGCAGCAGTTCTTCCTCCTGTCTTTCAAAGCAATTTCTTTTTTGGGCCAGTCACTCTCTTTCAGTCTTAGGAAAAAGGCAAGTAGTAAGGAGCTTCCAAAAATGTTGGCAAAAATATTGCATGGCTTGTCCATACATTATGACTCAAGACATACTCTCTCTCCTCCCCCTCCAAAAAGTGAAATGAGTGAATGAATGAAAATAATAGAGTGTGATTAATTTCTTAATTATCCTTGAGAAGATGTTTGGCAGAAACCTGATTACCACTTCTCATACCCTTTTAGTGATCAACATTTGGGAAATGCAGTGTTTATTTTATGTTGGACGGAGAGGGTGTGGAGACTAGATTTTTTGTAAATTAGGAAAAATCATTGAGAAACATGAATGTTGGTAAGAAAGGTTTGCCTGTTCTTTATTTATTTATTAAACATGTTTCTGGGCCACTGCAATGAAAGCAGACTTTCTGTGGCTTAGGTGGTTTCATTTTATCCTTACAACAGTTTTGGCAGGGATATTAAGACTCTACTGAATCTGTTTTTCCCCCATAGTTTGTATGGCTTTTTATTAGAAAATGTTCTATAATGGAACTTCTTTTATCAATCATACATTTTTAGCTGCTTGAGAATTTGAATGGAAAAATGAATAGCTTTCATAGTTTTAGCACCTAAGCATAAGGAAGTAAGAGATGGACTTTGCTTCATGTTTAAAAGCTCTCTTTTTACAACCCTATAATACTTTAATTTGAAGTAGAGTCAGGATGACTGGATGGAGCTGAGCATTTATGTATGTTTAATAATTAATAATTATTGTTTGAGATTCTTTTTTTATATGTAATTTTATTAATGTTTAAGCAAGAAGATAAAAACTAACAAACTAATAGAAAGTAAGAAAGAAAAAAGACATCTGAGAAAAAGCAAAAGATGTAAGAAAAAAGTTATGGAAAAATAGAAAAGAAACAAAAAAATGCGCAGCTATCAATATTTTTCACAGCAGTTATAAGTACAACTATATTTTAACCCCCCTCTCTCTAAAGTTACTTCATAGTACTCTTCTTTTTATAATCCAGCCTGTCTAATCATCAAAATCCTTCAGGTATGTAGTTCTTTGAAACATATGATGATACCGTAGTACATTTTTCAAGTGTGCAAAGGGCCACTGCTTTTCTTTATGGAGCTACTTTAATTTCAGTTACTGGTGTGAAGTAATGCTAAAACACAGGAAAATGAGGCACTCAGTCTCAGCTTCTCCACTCGAAGTGTTGAAGTGGACAGTTTCACTCTGACAGAAATGTCTTCTATAAATGCACAGAAGACCCTTAAAAGCCAGTGAAGCAGTTTGGTTGGCCTTTCCGCAGTGCCTAGAAACAAGACTTGGCTTTTTAGACATACATTAGGGAGACACTTTGCGGAAATAAAAACAAAATTCCTCTTTGAGGTTTTCACAGTCCGATTACATATAGCCTGACCTGAAGTATTTTTTGCACTTCCAGTTACTGTAGTAGTATATTCTTGAAGCCATAGAAAGCAGGAAAAAAATGGCTGGTTGGAAAGATTTCATTTAGTCATCTTATCAACCTTTCCTTTCACCCTTATCCTCTACATCTGCTATATGCCTGCAGGGCAGAAACAGTGTCTTTAAGCTCTCCCTTGTTCACTGCTCTTTTAGTGTTAATTGGCAGTAATAATCCCAGCCACCATCTCTGCCTTGGCAGTTTAAAGAAGCGAGGAAACAGTTTCTCTCACTTTTGGAAATGGAAAGTTGTTTCATATTTGTCACAATATATAATTGTCAAGAGTAAGTCATCCTTTTGATTTGTGGAATGTGTCACATTTCCAGCAGATTTTCTTTCTCTTTGTTCTGTAATAAGTAAAAATTTGTGAGAGGATGACCATGTATTTTCTGGGTGTAAGTGAACTCTCTAAGTGAATATTGTACAGACAAGCATCTTCATGAAAGTGAAGCTGAGCAATAGCACCGCTTTTTAGCGGCAGATTTAGATTTCAAAGCATCTGCCCTCTGACCTTGATTGTGTGCAGACCAACTATGCACAGTGTTGAGAGTTTTTGAATGTCTGCTGCCTTGCTGTGGTTATTAGGGAATTTCATTATTTGTCTAGTAGTTTCTAGCAGTTATATCCTCTCCACTGCCTAAATTCTGTATCTAAAAGTGTTTTAAACAAGAGGCTAAGATGGAAAGAAACCTTTTGAAGTTGAAAATGGAACTGCATGAAGATGAACTGTTCATCTGTGAAAGAAGTCAAGTGTGAAAGAATAGTATAGTTTTATTAATTGAATCTGAATAAGACACTGTAGGGAGGCAGAGACAAAGAAATGTAAAGGTCAGAATTGATCATATGATCTGAAAACAAGCATTGGAAATACCTGAAAAGAACTGAGTGGAATTGCTTTAGTTTATGTTTTTCTCTGGACAGCCCTTTCATGTTAAAAACTTCTAGAAAGATAATAAATGGACCTGGTAAATCTGATTCTTTTCCTCTCTTTCATTTAACTCTTTTGAGATGAGAGACAGTTCTTTATTACAAGCTATATATACAAAATTAGAAACACCATTCTAAGTATTCCTCAATTGACAAATCCTGTGCCCATTTTTTCCACTAGTTTAAAATATTCTAAATATTCTTGTTTTTATTTTTTAATACTTGAATAAACAACATGATTTGTAAGTTTTTAAACTATAGATATGAGTTACTCAAAACAGAAGTAATTTGAGTTATAAAATGTCTTTTGAGTATCAAATTTTACTTTGATCGTCAGTTTCTATACTTAGGGACTTGCATAATCCAGTTTTGGTCCATCCTTATTATTAGTATGATTGAGAGCAGCTAATGTGAATCCTTCTGTCTTGATTGATGATATTTCAATCATGTCACATCTAGAACTTCATAAAGGACAATTGGAATTGATGACATGTTGTTATTCCTGCAAGGGGCAAGTAGGAAATACCAAATAACAAAATAACGTTTGGATTTAGATAGAGCTATGTAAACAAGAAGGTGATTGGGTGCTGTTTTACATTAACTGCGATTTAAAAACAAAACAAAAGTGCTCCTCTAGGCCAATCTATGTTTTTATATTTATAAAATAAAAATACATACGTACATATGTTATAAAATAAAAATACGTACATTTTATAATGAAGAGATAATCCTACATATGCAGTCTTGTTTAAATAAACCCAGATTAAATAAAGTCCATTTTATTTTAGTATTAGCAAGTAGCAATTATATGCTATCTCCACCCTACGAGAAGGAGTGTATCAGGTAAGACCAACGCCCCTTTTCTGTCTATTGGTATGAAAATCCGAGGGGGGAAATCTCAGCGAAGTTATAACAACAGTTGTTTAACCAGGTTTTTTTTGTTGTTGTTACGGTGATGCTGCTTTTAGAGAAATATTCCATTCAGATCAAACGTTGAATATATCTGTGCACGGATTGTGAAGAAGGCTATGCAAAAATAATAAAAGGTTATCTTATGCAGGTAGTTTGTTCAGTTTGTTGAACAAACGGAATTGGGACTGGGAACTCTCTCACCAAGTGACATGGTTGTAAAACATGGAACACATGCTAACTTACAAGAGTTGTTTCAGCAGTTCAGTTGTGGTCATTAGGTGAATACTGCACAGTTGTTAGGTGTGATGGCACATGATCACATTTTGCAACCTCTCAATAGCTTTCTGATTCCTGCATTGAAGGTCACAAAAGGCAATCACATGACTCTGAAAGCCTGCAACAGTTGCAATTGCAGATCATGAACCATGATGCCATAACTCTTAGGACTTTTCAGTTTTCCTCCAATTATTTTATGTTGTCGTAGTCAGACCTTAGCCATGAAAATCAGCGAGGTGACCTTCAACCAGTCACACACTCTCAACCTAACGCACCTCACAGAGTTATTGTTGTGGGGAAAATAGGAGGAAGAAGATATTTTGGATATGTTTGCCACCTTGAGTTATTTGTAAAAATAATAAAGGTGGGATATAAACCAATAAAAATAAAATGAAATGAAATAAATCCTAACTTTGAATGGTTGCTGAATTAATGGTTAACCAAGGACTACCTGTATATAAAAGCCTCCTCTAGTTTTGCAAAAGATTATTAAACTATATTGCCTTTTTTGAAGTGTATGCAGAGGTGGGTTTCTACCGGTTCGTACCAGTTCTATAGAGTAGGTAGTAACCTGCTGGTGACATCACGGAACCAGTTCTGGTCCGTGGATGCCGCCATCTTTTTTTTTTTTTGGTTTTTTTGTTCTGCGCTTGTGCAGAAGCCAGCACTGCGCATGCGTCACCATCTTGTTTTCAGCCTTTTTTTGGTGGGGAAATTTTTGTAATTTTTTTGCACTGCGCAGTGTGTCCACGCAGCACGGGAAGAAGCGAATCAGTGGCAAGATAAGTTAGAACCCACCCCTGATTGTATGTAATATATTAGTTATTCAAAAGTATATATTTTCTAATTAAAACAGGTTTTAAGGAGCCTTGCTATTTGAAACCAAGTGACGAAATACTAAAACATTTTAGAGAACAATTTGACCTGCTTATGAATTGTCATCATTCATTGCTCTTTGCTTGATCTTTACTTCCTATTCCAAACCTTTTTTGATGAGTAAGAGCAATAAGACTTGGAAAATAGTGCAATCAAAATCGGCCTACTCTTTTGGGTAGCAAGAAATGGAAAGTTATGTACACTTTTGTGAAATCATTGTTCAGTATTGCACAATACTTCTCATTGTAATTTATAAGCAGCTTGCAGCTGCTGCACTATATACCAGTCTAAGATCTAATCAACCTTATTTTTTCTCCATTGTCCAACCGTTTGGAAATTGTATGTGCTATGTGAGTTTCACAGGACTTTTGACATCCCCTTTTGTTTCATTTTTCTGAAGAACTGCAGAAATTGGTATTTTAAAATATAATATATGATTACATGCACGATTATTTTTTTCTGTAATCATTCAGAGTTCAGGTGTAATATAGGACCTTGGAAGCCAACAGTGTTCTAGAACCTGATGTGTAAAATAATTTGATCTGACTGATTTTGTTCTATATACAAAGTCAGAACCTAACCTTGCAGTTAAATACAGGGCAAGGACCTACCAGACCTGATTTCAAATCCTCATTGAGTAATGAGGTTCATCGAGTGACTCTGAGCTAGTCTCTCTTTTGCATTCTAATGAGCAGGCTTTTTGTGAAGGATAAACAATTACTCTGTCTTCAGCTGCATGGAAAAAAGAATTGGATAAAATTGTAATAAATAGAAGGTCTGGAAATGAAACACATTATTTTATTTTCCTTTGGTTCCTTTGCTTCTCTATCCAAAATATAGGAACCCATTACTTTAAATTGAAAGATGCTACTATCTGTAACAATATTTTTTCAGCTCAGCAGTACTTTTTCACTTCTACTACTCTTCAACTGTTCCTGAACATGGATGTATTTAAATGTGTAGTCACAGCATAGTGCAAATATTGCCCAGGTCTTTCATATTTCTGAAATCTCCGTGTTGCAACCAAGTATAGAAATATTTTTTTTCTTTCAATTATTGATTGATACCGTAAATTTTGAGCTATTTGAAGTCTGCATTTATTCTTTTAATACTGTACTAGTGAATTGAAAATAACTAAGTTCATAATTGATATTATAGTAATGCTTCTATTATCATACTATAGAATACTCACATTATGTTCTGTAAATTTCAGACTTTTCAGACTTTTGAAAATCTTCCAACTTCATCTGCCTCATTTAATAAATCAAAAAAAAATAAAAAAATTGTTCAGGATTCAAATACCATAGAAGGACAAAAGAACGGGCAAGTCTCTACAGATCTTAATTGCTATGACACAAAATCTCTTTCCCCTGCTATCAAGTTGGAAGATGTCTTACGCTGAGTCAAGGCTACTTGTTCATGAAAACCGGCTTTTGCTATATTGTTGAAGGAAAGAGATTTCTTTAGTCTTATTACATGAAAGCATAGAGGAATTTGTCTGTGAGAGAGATTAATGAAAGTTGCTAATTAGGCACAAGAAAACATGGGGATCTCTTGAGCATAATCTTCCTTTTCCCATGCAAGCAGAGTTAGAATGAAGTAGTTACATACTTAACTATGTTGCCCATAGTTGATCTTAAATCCTTTTTTTTGTCCTAAAGGCAATTTGGAGCATGTTAGTAGTGGATGGCAATATTCTTTCTGTGTTCTGTGACACTTCCCTCCTCTCCCCATTTTTCATTCTCCATTGATTTGTCCAAATTATTACCACCCTTCTAGTCTCCTGGAGACTACCCCACCTTAGTAAAATAACACTGAGATAAGTAATTGATTTCACCCTTGATATAAAATCCATTAGAGTCAAAAAAAGTATACTTTATAGTAGATGTAAGTTCTCTTGGTTCATGTATCTCTGCTGAGAAAATTTAATGTGACACGGTTGTTTTACACAGATAGCTATAGGTTTTTTCTGTGACCTGAGACTTTATGATATACCCATAATTGTAGCTGCCTCATGGCCAAGTTTCTTCATATGATTCTTTGTGCTAGGTATGGGATTGTAGAAGGAATTCAAGAGTTATATTGATAGGCTGTAGAATAAACCTCTGAAAGTGATCTTATCTATGTTTGGCAAATAAATACTGTTTAAAAAAAAAAGTAATTGATTTCTAAACAAGAAATCTTTATCATTTTTAATCTTGGAGAAATTATCCAATCTATATGTACCCCAAAGTCTTCTAATACATTGTTTAGCTAACAGTACAGGTAGTCCTCAATTTATTACCACAATTGAGCTCAACATTTCTGATGCTGAGACAATTGTTGTGAACTTTGCCTCATTTTACGACCTTCCCTGCCAAGTGAATCACTGCAGTTGTTATGTTAGTAACTCGGTTGTGAAATTTGGCTTCCTCTTTCAGTTTGCTTGTCAGAAGGTTGTAAAAGGTGATTGCATGATCCTGGGACACTGCAGCCCATCATAAATATGAGTCAGTTGCCAAGTGTCTGAATTTTGATCACATGGCCATAGTGATGCTGCAATGGTCCTAGGTGTGAAAAAAAGTCATACCGTATTTTTCGGACTATAAGACACACCGGCGTATAAGACGCACCAAGATTTCAAAGAGGTAAGTAAGAAAAAACAGTTTTTGTCCTCCCTGGCCCCTGGAGCACTCTGCAAGCCTCCCAAACCCTCTGTGCACCCTGTTTTTTGCAAAAACAGGCCCGTTTTCCACCAATTTTTGTAAAAAATGGGGCGTGCAGAGGGTTTGGGAAACAATTTTGCAAAAAATGGCCCGTTTTATACAAAAACAGGAGAGTTTTTGCCTTCCCCCAACTCACAGAAACACTCTGTAGGTTTCCCAAACCCTTTGTGCACCCCATTTTTGTGAAAAACGAGCCCATTTTTCGCAAAAATGGGATGCAGGGGTGAGGCTTCAGGAGGCCAAAATTGCTGTATTCAGTGTATAAGACGCAGCAACATTTCCACCCTGTTAGGGGGGGGGGAAGGCGCGTCTTATACTCTGAAAAATACGGTACTTATATGAGAAAATACTATGAATGGTTTCTTTGATACTATAATGTGCGAAGAATCAATTAGGTGAAACAATTCTTGCAGGATCCTGTTATTGTAACCTTACAATTAAGGTAAAATGTTAATATTCATCTTCTTGTCTGGACTAGCTTGAAGGATTGGCATCAATCTTGAAATCTGAAAATACATCTCTCCCTCACCCTCTTGCCTTTTTTTTAGTCCAAGAAACTAGGGAGGGTCCTTTCTAAGATGCTTACAATGCCCCCATTCCTTCTGCAGACTTAGCTGTCTTACCTGATTGTTGTGGCTCTTCCTCCTTCTGTCTCTCAAGAACATTCTACAGACCATTACAACTGCTGATGACTCTAAGCCAATTCGGTTTGGAATTTATATCATTAAAAATTAGCAGTGCAAAAGAATATTAATTAATGAAGTTTTCTTACTGATAAAACCTTTGATGCCCAAGGATTCTATTTCCATGTAAACCAGCAGACGACTGTATGTTTCCACAAGAGCTGGCGCTAAGGCCAAGCTAGATTTTGCATGGGCCAGTTTTATTACCCTGGTGGCTATGCTATGAATAAGGCTGGAAAAAAGAAGAAGAAGGAGGTATTATTTTACATTAACAAATTCTAAAAATTAGGACTCTTAGGATTCAGGAAAAGCAGTCAGGTTTGCATAACACAACACAACACAACACTGAAGGTATACATCACTTTATTAGTATTCCAATGACTGCTCAGCCATGATTGGCAACCCTTCTATAATTCAGCATGTCACAATATAGGGAATCCACCAATTTTGATTGGTACTAACCAGAATTCAAAATCATAGTTATCCGTTGGGTTTCAAACTGTAGTTTAGGCCTAGATGCTGAACCACAAAGAAGCCATCAGAACCATAAAGCAACTGGCAAGGCCAGGGTTAAGGAGAGTCCACACATTCATGCTAACTAACCACTCCAGTTGAAGTCATGGAGAGCATATGGCCTTTATAAGGCATTTCAATTTAATATTTGAAAAAATAAACACCCAGAGCGGTTTGACATGTCAGGCAAATGCATCTACTGTTGTTACTGATATATATCTTTTTACCTCATATATATTTTACCTCATTTTGGCATGAACTGTGAGGGAGTCCAAGAGGTTCATTGGCAGTGGTGTGATTGAGCCCGAGGCCATGCAGTTGGTTCCTGGGAGAGGTATTCTCATGTTGCCATTCCCATAAATAGTTTCCACCAGAACACCCATGGGTAACGTAAAGCATTCTGAATTAGTGGAATAAGCATTGCATAGCAAGGCGATCTTGTAGTCATTCATCTGAAGGCTTTTATTCCTCAGACTCTGTTGCAAGAACCTGGACACCCAAAGATACGTAAGTGAATGGGAGAAACCCGTTTATGTACAAAAGATCTGATACATGCTAGCCATACATAATGGCTATGTTAAGAGTCATGGGGACATCAACTTTTTCTGCAGAATAAGACAGACGCTACTTGGAGTGTATCATAGACAAATTAGCGCAACACCTATTCAAGCCACCTCTTCTTACCACATGGCCTAATTCTACATAGTTGTTCTTTAGGTTAATAGGGAAACAATTCATAAATCCCAGGCAGTGTCTCTGCCTTGCCAATAAGCAAAATGGGCATATCAAACTTTTGCTAGGCTGAATATATTTATTTTACTATTTTTTAAGATTAAAAAAAATGAAAATAAAAACCCTGTCAAAACCGAACAAAAGTAATAGGGCAAGAAAGTCTCCCTTACCACATAAAATGATTTATTTGTAATAATAATCATAGAAAAAAAAATAATTCACCTGCAGTGTTGCAGTTTATAATATACTCTATACCTCACATGGCTCCAAAAACCCTTTAAAATACCGTATTTTTCGGAGTGTAAGATGCACCTGAGTATAAGATGCACCTGAGTTTTTGGGGAGGAAAATAGGGAAAAATCTGCCTACCAAGTTTTAATCTGGCTAGCATCCTTAGTCTGATCAGCTTCAGCACATTATTTTATCCCCTGGTTAGGTCTGAAAAAAAAGGTTCTTCGGAGGGAGTAGCAATGAAAAAGGCCTGCAAAGACTTAGGTCTGAAAAAAGCTTCTTTGAAGGGAGTAGCATTGAAAAAAAGCCTGCAAAGATCGCTTCACTCTTCATCCGCTTCTTTAGGTCTGAAAAAAAGCTTTGAAAAAGCTACATTCGGAGTATAAGACACACCCAAATTATCAGCCTTTTTTAGGGGGGGAAAAGGTGCGTCTTAGACTCCGAAAAATACGGTAATTCAGATTGCCATCTTTATCATAAAACACAGAACAGCTACTAGGAAGTTAGATACACTTCATTCCTGAATTTCCTTGAAACTGCAATATGAAGGATGGTTAATTTCCTTCCTTCTTTTGTTTAGTAGAAAATGTTCTATTTTATTAATCTTTTAACTCTCAAGGTTGTTTTGTCATCCTGAAATTTTACTTCCATGAGTCTTCAAATGCTATCATGTGATAGCGTGTGTGTTTTTCCCCCAAATGCAGGATTTATGTTTCCTGTTTTTAAGCAGGATGCATTTCTGATGCTCAGTAGTTACAGGATTTGGTATACATTTTAATGTAAAAGTTAAAATATATACTTCTTTTGGGTGGGTATCATTGTTCATCCTCTTTTCAGAGATTCCAGGATGATCATTATTGAAAAGGACTTTACAAAACATAGTTACTCGTGATGGAGCTTGAGAGAATGAGGAATTGGAATCTGTAGTTTAGAATTGTCACTATGAGCCTTTCTGTTCAGATGTATCCAGATACAGGTCATTGCAAAAGCATGGGTTGACTGCGGTTTGTTGATATCAGGCACAGGAATGCACTAAGGAAAAAAGGAACATGATGTTAAATTATATTCCATTATTATTCAGCAACTAGATATGACGAATCAAAATTTAGAAACAGAATAACTACATTTTCAGGAACTTGGGTAATCTGTTGAGGTAACCATTTCTTAAAATACGTTACCAATTCAAACTGCTAATACTCACCTCCATGTTTTCTCCTCCCCCCCCAACTTGACCTTGTAATCAGGGTTGCTTAATTTTGCCAAGTGTCAGATTGGCTACTTGATCTTTGAGAGTCTTCTTCCAATTTAGCTTTTACTCTTTGGAACAGACCACTGAGCTATGTTATTAGCCTTGCTAGGTAGCTAGACAAAAAGCACACCCAGAAATATGAACTCTATCTTTCTTATAAATTTCATTAATCAGTGGGAGATCTTGAAAGTATTCTATTCCTTCATTCCCTGCATGGGGCAACAATCTAATAGCTGCCATAAAGGGCATTTTTGGGTATGAATCTGGCTATCACATAAGTTGTAAATCATTTTCAAAATCTACCCTGGTCTGTAAGGGGCATGCATAAGCGCATCAACGTGCCTACCGTCCCTGTCCTAGTATCCCCATGTATTTGTAAAATATCATGTACTCATAACCATGCTTGTACATATTATATATTCATAATCATGTTTATTCTTTGTCTATAATCTTATACACGCTTGACAAAATAAATGAATAAATATACACTTTTCTGGGTATATACGGGTATTATATAAAAAAGGGTATTATATGAAAGAAATATCACAGTAATATCTTTAGTGGGGTTACAAAAGATGCATAGCTGGGAAAAGCCAATAAGAGAAACCAAATTATCTAGAACTGAGCCTGGACTATAAACTTGTATTTTCAATAAAATGTTAGCTTATCCAACACAACTTTTAAATATAGATACAGGAAGCTGTACAGGAAGGTACAGAGATGTACCTTCTGCCTACAGAGGACAGTGTCACCTAAGTCTCAAATGAACTGACTATGATATTATATGGATGTTACCTATAATGAAGTATAGGATAAAAACCCAAGGCATGAGATTTTAGATCAACAATACCCGATGTCCAGGAAGTTTCAGGCTCCCTTTTGCCAAATAATCCCCTGAGGGAAAAGAATCAGTTTTATCCCTTGGATATACAGTTAAAAGCAAACCATAATAGTAAAAATATTTTAAATGGCAACTCACTTCCTTCTCAGGATAGAGGAGGTCAAAGAGCTTCATAACAGGAAGAAAGTCGCCTAATGCATTTTTCTGAATGCTTCCCGAGATGAACTGTAATAATACCCACATCAAATGGTCTCGACCTTTGATCAGGCCTCGTCCTGCCAACTGTAAGACAAGCGAACAAACTCCATGAATACCAAACACACACTCCTAAGTAAGCTCTCACAAGTTTCTAAAAACAATACATTTAGACACCTGCAAAGATGCTTTCCCCTCAAGTTATTTGCCAACATTGAGGTAAAACCAACTGTTCTGATTCTAGGCAGCTCAATATTAAAAACTGGGGAGGGGGGGGGGGGATCAACATTCTATATACAAAAATTCTCTAATGTATATGCTTCCTATAAAAATCCCAGCTAATTTCAAAAATCAGATATATTAAGAGCAAGACATCTATCGAAGTAGGATCTCTAGGGCTGTGCAAAGTGCACACGTATGCAGAGACAGTCAAGAACAGCTTCTGAAACAGGCAGGCCTGAAAAAATAAAATGGCTTGAAATACGTTTTGCTTATGTTTTCTTGAATGTGTAGCTTTTTCTGACAGGCTTTTGATAGCCCTGGTGCTTGTCTATCAAAACAGAAAGGGTAACTTTCTGAAAGACAATATCATGTCATAAGAGGAAAGTGAAACAATTTTTGTGTTCCACATCATTCAATCTGAATAACACAGATTCAGAACAGAAACAGATGGGTTTCTGTTAGGTAATATACCAAACACTTCCTGTGTATTTTTTCATTACTGGCCAGCTCTGTCCTGCTATGAATACCAGATGTTAATCTTTACTGTTAAAACAACCATTGTTGGGATACTGTTTTGCCAATGCTTGCTTGTAATATCACATGCTGGAGATCTCTAGGTACCCACTTACCAAACTAACTGGTGCCAAAACTGAAGGGCCAGTGAGATACAATAATGTGTGTATGTGAGAGACTTTTTAAAAACTTGAGAAATAGTCATCCATTTGATCTCGCTACTGAAAACCTACCTTCTGATGCAGAGACAGGACCATGTGAGGGAAGCTTGCGAACTGAAAAAGTACAAAGAAGATAAGCTGACTGGAGAGATGCTGCCATAGCAACTGGCTGGTTCCGCCATCATCAAATTTCTCCTCCGTCTCTGAGCGCTCCATGGCATATACCACCAAATCAACCAACTGGTCCTCCAGCACAGGACATCGCTGTTTGTGCTGCAAAGTAGAAATCAGATACAACATTCCAAAAAGCATTTATCGTTTTCACGCTTTACTTTAGTAAATTGGGAAGCATGACATAAAACATTTACAAGGTAAGCCAATGCATTAAAACTGTCTGATGTTACAGGTCACTTTAAGATATACTCTATTTATTATGCCGATTTACCAAATCACTTCTTTACGGAATTGACTGGAAATACTGTTTTTGAGAATATAGTTCCATGATGCATTTTTGATTAACAAATCTAGGAATATGATACTTTGGAACAATGCTGTAATTGATTTGTTTTGACTTGCCTTTTCCTAATAATTGAAAAAGTCAAATAATGTAAGCAAAAACAAACTTCTATTTACTATATAGATTATGCTTTTCTATTCCTTCTTTTTCACCATGTGCAACTTTTTATATATATATATAACTAATTAAGCATGATTTGAAATTAGTTTACAAAAATTGGGAAGGATATCAAACATATATTATCTTCCTTATTCAGACTTAATTTGCCACAACTCAGTAATTTAAATAGAATGGGTTAGAGGGGGGGAAAAGACAAGGTGCTTATACCTACATATTAGTATGTAGGTGGTTTGATGTTATCCACGGACAAATTGATTTCATTCATGGATCCTGCTAAGCCAGACACAAGAGATAAGTGAAAGAGCAGGAATAAGCTTTAGTAATCTCAAAGTTGCACTTTGTACTCCTTCAGTAATGCCATAAATAATCTGGAAGTCTCTGCTTTTATTTAACTGGAGCCTGTCATGTTGCCCAGATAACAGTGGTTCACATAATTAGTTTTAAACCATCCAAAAGTGACTTGCGAAATTGGTTGCTGAAAGCAAGCAATGCTCAGTTTAAAGCAGCACTACATCTGTTTTATCGGTGGGTACCAGCAAACCAGTTCTAAACTTTTCCCAGCTGTATAGAGGACATAAAAAGGAGATAATGAGCCTCAGGCTTCTTGCTGCTCATTTCCCCTTCATAAAACTCCACATGGCTTGGCATGCAAATGTAGTCACTGCACTCATTCAATTCTGCTTTCTAACTCTTCATTTTACCCCCAAACAGCCTTACTGGGTTTGGAAAGAGACTTGAGCATTATGTAAGCAGCATTCCACTGAAATATTCAGTGGTGGAACAATGTCTGTTGCAGCCTTGCCTTGCCCTGTTCTTATCTATCTATCTATCTATCTATCTATCTATCTATCTATCTATCTATCTATCTATCTATCTATCTATCTATC
>JANHFT010001811.1:0-10989 GCA_032467955.1 Pseudoxenodon macrops | reverse complement strand
TCTCTCTCTCTCTCTCTCTCTCTCTCTCTCTCTCTCTCTCTCTCTCTCTCTCTCTCTCTCTCTATCTATCTATCTATTTATCTATCTATCTATCTATCTACCTACCTACCTACCTACCTACCTACCTGAATTTTGGCCAGATCCTTGACTATAGTCCATACTTAACACTTTGCATTTTAATAATACTTCTCTGTATTTTGAACTCTGGATTGAGCTTTGATTATCCCTAGTATAATTTACAGTTTTGTGAACATCTTATGTCCAAATGACACATGGCCAATTAGATTAAACTTTGTACTTAGACAAAGATTATAAGATACAGTAAGACTGTAATTTTTGAAAGTAAGTAATTGTGTGGATTCATATTCCCTCTGACATTGCTATAAAACTAACTTGAACCATTTCTGAGATATTAAAAAAAAAAAGAAAAACCTCAAAGAATATTGGTTTTACATTATGGACCTGTAACATAACACAGCTTTAGCATGAAGAAAAAATATTATTTTAAAGAAACAATACAGAAAAGATACGGAACTGTTTGGAATCTAATCGTGAAAATGCTGCGTCCCTTTCTAGAGGCAAAAAAAGGGGGGGATTTGGCGGTTGTTTTCTTTTTTGAAATTTTTTCCCCACGGTATCCAAATATGATTTAAATCAAAACATTTTAGCCTCTTCATGAATTGTCCTTAGATTAACGGATAGCCTACAATACACCTCGGAATTAAAAAAAGAAAAAGAGAAAAACCTTGAAAAGAGATACTCATTCTAGCCTAAATCAGAGGGGATCACTTTTTGCCATGAAAAAGGGATTATGCTTTCCAATTAACGATACAATGCGAGAATGGCAAAATTTTGTACAAAATCAGAGAACATCACTCTTCTCTTCCACATGCTCTTTGCCAGCTCAAAACTGCCCCAAATTACAATTCTAGCTGAGCTTTCTTGAAACATGCGTAAAAGAATTCTAATAAAAAAGAAAGCATTAGTTGCTTCTGACTCTCTTTCAAAATCACAATGCCAGCATCACAACTCAACCACATTACACTTTTACAAAGGGCAATATCAACACCAGTTGAGAATACTCCCCACCCCCAATGCAGCTAATTATGAAGCAGAGCAGAATGCAACAGACAATACTACAAACTATTCAATGATTCAGCATGCAAAAACTACTGTGTTCAGGGCTTGAAATTCACTATAATTTGATATGGAGAAATACAGCATTGTGGTGGTAATTATCAAGGCAGGATACATCATTAAAATAAAATTCTTTTTTTTTTTTTTTTAAGTTTGGGGGGGAAAAAATAGAAAAGCCAATTCTTGGCTTCTACCATACTTGACCAGGAAATGGAACCCACAAAGCAGCTCCATTTCATGCTGAATAAACTAAATTATTAATGTACCTTAAATAGAAAACTATTTTTCAATATATTTTTTATTCCAAAAGCATTTTATTAAAATAAATTTGATTTAAAAATCGAATTTAAATTTTAAAAAATCCAATTTATTATTATTATTTTTAATCATTGATTTTTATCCATCCTGGGACATAGAGATCATGCACTTTTTCAGCTGATTTTTAAATTTTATTTTACTTAAAATCAATATCAGAAGGTAATTTTAAAAATCCTCTGTAATGATAGCAAGTTAACATTCTTAAAAGAATAACAAAAATAAGGTTTAATATATGAAACTCAATAAAGAATAATTCCAAGTCCAGTTTCTATTGATTTTAGATTAAAAAAAAAAGTTTTAGCAACCATTGGAAAAAATAATCAATAGAAACGAAATTGCCAATTTTAATTTGAACTGAACTTAATTTGAAATGGGTCTTTTGAAAACAATGCCATACGCCTGCGCCCTTCAGAGAAGAGTGAGGGTTACTGTGTTCCTTACTTACATTTTATTTGTACAACAAATTTCAGCAGTGGTAGATGCAGAACTACTATGCAATATAGACACTTTGGATTTACCCTGTAGAATAATATTCTACAGTATGAGGCCATTAGCAGACCTAATTTTAGAGACCTAATCTGAGGTCATTAGCAAATCTAATTTTTAATGTGCAGATTACCAGAAAGACTGAGCACCGGCCATAATGGGTGTTCCTGTATAGGTCAGCATAACCAAAGCATTCCTTAATCTGGCTATTACTTCTATAGGTGCAAGCCCACTGCCAAAGTTTTCATAATCTCTTTCTTTTAGACAAGGGTGATAATTTGATTGATTGACCCAAGTTCCAAGTTCCCAGATTCTTGTTGCACTTTTCCAACACCATTTATAGGTTTCGATATTCCACTTTGAACACTGTAAACTACAAATCTGCATGCCGTACGAAATGTTCAATTCAATTCAAAAGGCCAATTCAATACTTAGCGCATAACGTTTGGGCTGAAGCCAGAGACTGAACTGCAGCAAACACTTAACTAAATCTTAGGACCAATTAAATGGATTTTGTAAAATAAATAAATAAATCTAAACGTGGTAAAAAAAATTGCTTGACAGAAAAGAAGATAAATCTTGAACTAACTCTTAACAAGGGGTGATGTTAGTAAGTAAGTAAGTAAGTCTGATGATACAATCCTTTTATCTATAAATCATGACTGCAGAAAAGAAAGTGTTGTTATGAAAAATGAATGATCCAAGGTACTCTGCTATAGATTCTGAATGCCTCGCCTGGCCACCAGGCCGCTTCTTTCGCAGCCGAAAAGAGCGACGTGACCCATGTGCCTCGCGCACCCTTGCCTACCTATAATGGTCAATCCAGCTACTGGTAGCCATCCACCTGAAAAATCCTGCCATCGTCCACTCTGGCAAGCCTGGCCGTGCATGCGCTTAAATAGGGCCAAATTTTTGGGGTAGTTTAATTTTAACAAAACAGTGCTGAACATAATTGTCCTATTCAGCCACTTTGGTGATCTAATTACAGAAACAAATATTGGAGAAGTCCTTTGAGACTTTCTAATCTATTTTCTAATTCTTGGAAATAAAAAATAAAGTAAAAGGACAGAATTATGATTGGAATTCATGCCAGAAATAGAATGCCAGAAAAATATATTCTTTGCCTCGGGATAATTATATGAAACAAATAACCAACAATCCTTTTGTAATAATTTTACACTGCTCATCTTATCCACAGAATCTGTTTCCAAGTAAATCAAGGAAGACAGATTACCACATTTAACTTCATATCACTGGATCTTTATCTGCAGGAGAAAACCACACTTGTCACATGGAGTAGTATGAGCAGGCAGGCTCCTATTGTTATATATTTCAACTTAATGATGTTATCAATGTACAATATCAAATGAATGCAATTCTGGTGCATTTCTAAGTCTAAAGCACCAAAGAGATCTCAATATACCCCCATTTCCCAGCAGGTTGTCTCCCAACCATTGGTGTGCACAATTTGAATATTAGCCAGCTGATGGAATTTTCAGCATCGTCTCTGAATTCCCATCAAGAAATGTCACACACGATCCTTCCATGCTTTCCACTGACAAATGAACAAGAAATTCACAGACTGTTGTTATCGTGGCAGCACACCTACAACTCAGAGTTTGTCAGCATTTCCATAAAAAAAGAACCATTCATTCTGGGTTTTGTTGCTTGACGATAACTGTTTGCTCTCAGAAAATTGAGATTAAATGACAAGTCTCCGCATTTCATAACTCACCATGCATTAGGCAATACCTTTTAAATTTCATTTCTAAAACTAGCATCATGGAATTTTGAAGAGTTTAACTCACAAAATCTTCATTCTTAATTCAAAAGTATTTGTATACTGTAAAGTTGAAAGGAAATTTGAAGGAGGCGATAGGGAGGGGTCTATAAACACAGCAGAAAGGAATTACAGACAGTATCTTGTTTAAACATTTGGAGCTCAATGTTTTTCCATACAGAGCTTGCTTTCCTTTCAAGGAAGAAAGTTGTGTCCCTTTAAGCACTTAATCTGGTTTGAACGAGGTGAGAAAGGGAGGGAAAGAATACTGCTTCAACTCCATATATAGAAAACTCAGGAGCTTTATGGTAATGTTTGTTTTGGGTCATATCAAAAAATCCTTCCTGTAGGAAGCTCTTTAACACAGATAAAGTTAGAATGCAAGAATACAGCTTAAGAAAAGCTAACAAAGTTAGTTCCAAAAATGCTTTTCGAAAAGCAACTGGATTTTCTTGGGGTGTTTTTCTTTGAAGACATTTTGCTTCTCACCCAAGAAGCTTCTTGGATGAGAAATGAAATGTCTTCAAGGGGGGGGAAAAATCCACCAGTTGGCTTTTGAAAAGCACCTTTGGGACCACCATGATCTGGATGATTGAGAAGCTCCATAGACCATCAAACAAAATAGGTACACATGTTAAAAGTAGTATGAGGAACTCTACTCTGGGAACTCCTGTTAGAACAATTACTATTTTATGTAACTAATTTGTCTGTTATGCATATATGCTTTATGGGATGTAAATCTCCTAAAAAGCATGTAGAATAATAGCATTTATAAATACCAAAAAACCCAACATTAGTTTCCTATTCAGGTAATGCAGAGGGGAGAATAGCAATAGCATTTAGACATATATACCACTTAACAGTGCTTTTCAGCCCTGTCTCAGCAGTTTTACAGAGGCAGCCTATTGTCCCCAACTATTTTGGGTCCTCATTTTACCCACCTCAGAAGGATGGAAGGCTGAGTCAACCTTGAGCCTGGTGAAATTCAAATTGCAGTCAACCGGCATTCAGCAGAAGTAGCCTGCAGTACTGCAGGCTACTGCGCCACCGAGGCTCCTGAATGAATTGTAATTGTTTTGCTATACTAATTTTTGTAAAGCATTTTGTGATACTTGTTTTTAATGAAGAGGGATACCTTAAGAAAAGAACAACAGATTGACCGACATATCTCTAAGGACTTTCTCATTTGCATGAAGGATACCCTGGACTCTTAAAATCTATGGGTTTAGCCATCAAGAAACACTGCACAGTCCCCTTCTCAAAAGTGAATTGAAAAATGAACACAATTGCCATGCTACAAAATTTGATACTTTGTCATACAATGAAACCTATAACTATACAAGGGATTTAAAGTGCAGTGTAATTTTGAAGTGCACAGGGAGTTCATTGAATTGGGCAGTTATGTAGCCGTGATACAGGAAAGAATATTTTATATGGAAGTAGGACTTTCTTTGTGCCATCTATGGAAAAGACGCTGTTGTCTTCCAACAACTCAATCTGCCACAATCACTACTCTACAACTTAAGATTCTTCATTATAGCCAAAGTATTTGATGTTCAGCCATAATGTGGAAGGCTTTGCAAAGTAACATGTGGGAATGCTTCAAAATCTGTGGAAATGGGGATTTATTTATTTACTGTACCCATGTCTTATTTTCAAGCAAATGTTATGGTCAAGCACAATCCATGAAATAAAAGTGTTTTTTTCCCCCAAAATGAAAACACTGACACAACCTTCACTATGGTATTGCAAACACCGTCATCAAACTTTACTTAAAATAAAGTTAGATTAGAAACAGACTAAAATTGCCAATATTTGAGTGCACAAACAGGCAAGCGTATACAGCAAGTAAAAGTTGCAAAATTTTCAAAATTTTCCTCCTCCTTTTTTTCCTTCCACCTAATTCAGCCCATTTGGAGCTTCTTGGGGACGCATTTATTAAAGAGGCTGAGAATGACCTTTCCTAGTCAAGTTGAATTTTTACTTACAAATCTTACATGGTGGTTAAATTCAACAAAGGGAATTTTTTTTTTAGAACTTTTCATAGCAACTTTGGTTCTATTTGTAGACATTTTACAGTCGGAACAAAAATAACAATGGAGGGATTGGACAATAATGGATAAATCTTGTCCAGGTATTGAGCTGGCTATGAATATCCTTTGGTAACCTCATAACCTCCAATTTGAAGAGGTTCTTATCATGGCATGTGAAAATCCCACCAATTTCAAGCCCTGGCCAGATGTGTATTCTCGAACTGGAATCAGTGGCTAAAAAGCAGCCAGCGTATCGTTAGTCACAATACAACAGTAAGGTTGTGAACATACCTGAGCAATGTTCAAGGTCTAGAGCATTGGAGGATGGGCAGGACAAGACAGGACAGAACAAAAATAAAGGAAGAAAAAAAGAAAAGACAAAACAGTGACTATGAGGCCAGCCTCAAGTTACCCCAAATCAGACCAAGCCCACCCACGTGGTCAGGCAAAAAACAAAACAAAAAAAGAGAGAGAGAGAGAAAAAAAAGAAGCACAAAAATTTAAATAAAATAATATCAATTAACAGTAGACTATTCATTACCAGCAAAGGTAATGAAAACATGCCAAGGCATTCAACAGACAAATTCTACCGACTCTTCATCTAAGCAATCCATCTATCACCACCAATCTTTCAGTCAATCAATCAATCAGTCCATCAATATTAAATGAGAAGATGTCTGCTGTAGAACGAAATCTGTCCAGGGTATATTTGAGGCTGGCCTTATAGGGAAAAAAAGCAATGCCAAAAAATATCCTTTAATAATAATAATAAAAAAACTATCCTTCAATTTAGAAGTTTTTTTTTAAAGCAATATGTAAGTAAACAGAAATAATCGTGCCCAATTAACCTAAGGCAATAATATTGAAGGGGAAAAACATGATCTGATCCTCAACTGTTTTGCTTAGTTAGCTACAGCAAAGAAAAAGAGAAAAGAAAAGTGCAGGTTCTATGCAAAGGAAAAGCCATTACAGCACAATACAGTACCTGCTTGTTTAGGCCTAGCATATTGCAGACCATATCTCGGGAATAGGGCTGCTCCAGCACATACCGCAACAAGGCAGTCTGAGGCTCAAACAGATCCTTGAAAAACAAGAATAAAAGCAAACAAATCCCAACCTATTGGCACAAAATTAAAAAAAATTGAAAACTGAAATCAAATGCACTGTCCACACAAAGCAGCGTTTGGCAACGTTGACACCCATTAAGCGCTAACACACACTAACTATGATACTCCCAGACAGCCTCTGCACATCCTTCCAGTAAAGCAGACACGCAAGGTAGGTGAACATTTGGCTGATAAGGTCTTGCAATATTATCTGGACATTCACACATCAAGAACTCACAAAACTTTCTGCAAGCAACTTGAAATTGTTGGGTGAGATGGATAGAAATTTTACATAAGACGTTTCTTAAGATTCTTTTTTTTTTAATGTTCCGCCTATCCTGTGAAGGAGTGTGTGACATTGCCCAGACCTAAAAAGACTGCCAATATGTCCGATTGTCTCTTTTATCTCAAATGCTTTTTCTGCCAAAATCTTATTTCAGGCTTCATTTATTTAAGAGGACAGGAGTGATTCGTTACAAATATTACGCCGCATCTGGCAGAATCATCTCTCTAAAGAGAGAGAAATTTAGACTTGTGCAAAGCATCTAAAAGGGAAGCTTTACAATGCATTCACTGTAGCTCTTTTCGAGTCATTAAAATGGTTATGAAGTCTGCAGGACCTATATGGCTGCTTTGGGAGATGTTCCCAGTTGCCTCCAGGCACAGAGCCACTCTGCTTCAATGGCAGTTCTGCTAGAACTTTTTTTTTTTTTTGGGCAGTGTACAAATTACTGGAGACAGTTTCTGAAACAGCTGCAGGGACTTATTTACTCAGTTGCTTTAAAAACCTGGGGGGAAAAGCCTCCTTGTTTTCACTGACGCTAACCTTAGTGGACAAGAAGTTCCTATTCACAATGATTTCACCATCTTTATGGCTTTATTTTCCAAGCATTTTATGTTGGAAAAATTAAGAGGAAAGAATCATAATCAAAAGGAAAGTGTAAATTTATCCCTAGAGTTTTAATTGGTATAAAAGCAGGACTCAAGGTGCAGATGTAATGAGATGCAGCTATACCTGCTTATTAATCAAACATAATGAAATTTATATTTTATTTGGATTTTTTTGTATTAGCTTCGGAATCTGGCGAAAATGCATCATATCCTTATAAACCTTTTAGCAGGCTTTTAAAAAATAATTATTGTTGCCGCACTCTGTTTCTTTTATATTTCTGCAATTTGTAATAATTGTTTTGTTACTTATTATAGGGTGCCTAAAACTGGGTGGGCCATAGTTCAAATCAATCATCAATAATATTGGGAGAGGTACTGCATGTAGAGTATGCTATATATACCCAAGTCTGGTCTTTAATTTTTGGATTTAAAAAAATATTTTGCTTTGCTTTAAAAAAAATTTAAAGGAATCTCTGAGACATCTTGCTGCCGTCAAGGCTAGTAAGATACTTTATTCTACTTTCTTGATAGGTATGTAGGTAAGAGGAAGGGAGCGAGGGAGGCAAGAAACGTTTCCCAGAATTAGTGCAATGTTTGGGATATCTTCTAAGAGTTTAAAAAAGTACCCACATACACACCTGTTTAATGTTGTTGTTTTTTACAAGCATTCCATTAATAAGCTAAATCTCAATTTTCACTGAATTTTAAAAATAGGATCAATATGCTTTATTCTATTATATTTCACAGCATTCACAAATGTCACAGGCACATATACCTTATCATATGGCAAAAGGCCTTTCAGTGGAAACCGAAGTGTTGTTGGGTCCAGCTTCCATGAATTGCAAATAGCACCAGAGTTGTTCACTACAGGAAGAAGACTACATCGTCCTGGATACCAAAGAGAGAAAATCACAAAGTATATCATTCCCTAAATGTAATGATTACCGTAATTGGGTTATTGTTACTTAGCTTTTTTTTTTTTTATAAACATGCAAAACTTTCTACAGATGGGCTACAGGTTACATTTTATAAGTATTTTAAATATCAACATGTCCCATTTTCAGATACTTTAGATAATCAAGTTATTTATATAGCTTGATATAATCAAGCTATATGAATAACAAAATTTGAACTTTTCCATTATTATTCTTTACAGTTATTAAATACAATAACATGAAATCACGTCTATCAATTCTTTAGCTGGCATCGGCCTTCATAAACAACCCCAGAATGTATGTTGCAATATATTGGCATAGGATATGTGCAGATCAAAGCAGTGTGGTCTTCGGTAACGGACAGTTGGAAATATTATCAATGTGAAGATTATGTAACACATTTATATATTTGTCTATCTTATATTAAACTTTGTGCAGCTCCCAGTCAAGATTTTTGGTACTGCACCCAGTGTGCTGATAACCACTGATGGCCAGTTTATGCCATAATCTTTCAATTTTAATTTTCAGATCTTGTTATTTTGTGAGCTTCTCCAATTCTTTGTCGACTTTTCTACTATCCTCTGGTATTGCTACATGATAATTTCTTCTTTTCAACCACAGTTAAATCTGCTATGTTCTGTGCCAAGACTTTAATCAGCTTGTATTCGAAAACCCCACAATGTTTTAACCTGCTCATTTTCGACTACTTTTTCAACTCTTATGTTTTTCAGTTTTTCATTACTGGCACATGATAATTTTTGTAGATGTTCCAGTGAGTCATTTTGCAACTATGCTATGTCATTGCTTATAATCAGTTTGTATGATCTGCACATATGATCTACTGTTTCTTCTGCTTCTTTGCACAAGCTGCACTTTGAATAGTTTGATGTTGTTGTTTTTCCATTCTGGCCTTGATTGCATTAGTTTACTAGCTTGTTGTGGAGCAGCCAAAATAAATTATTTGGCTTTAAAAAAAAAATTTCTAGTGTTCCAGTTGTAAACGATTGCCAGGTTTTATCTTTATCTACTTTTCTTTGACTCTTTGGTAGAAATTGATAATGCAATACTGTATCAATAGCACTTAGACTTATATACCACTTCATAGTGCTTTCAAGCCCTCTCTAAGTGATTTACAGAGTCAGCACATTGCCCCTCAAAATCTGGGTCCTCATTTTACCGACCGCGGAAGGATGGAAGGATGAGTCCACCTTGAGCTGGTCAGGATTAAACTCCTGGCAGTAGGAATGCAGTGTTAGCCTGCAATAGTGCATTCTAACCACAGTGTCACCACAGCCATGCCTTTCTTTGCCAGCATTCTGCTTGTATTATTACATTATTTCAATATTCATGCTTTGTTCCCTCTACATTCAGTTTTTTATATTATTATATACAATTGCTATTATTAGGGACTCTCATTTTATAGACATCAATATATAATCCAAAGATCTAAACTTTAGAAATGCTTTCTGTATAACCCTGGCCATGAGAGTTGGACCTAGCCATTGAACCCTGCCCCCTTGCAAATGTTTTCTTTATTCCTCCCTTCCTCCCTAATCTGTACACTGATTCAATTATTAATACAAATGTAGGCAGCTGACATAACGGAGTTATGATAAAAACATAGGACAAAATCAACCACAATTGCTTTGCATCAGAGGAAGATCATTAACATAGATATACTCCCAAAGATAAAATTAAAAAGATGCACTAGGGAGTAAATCAACATTCCCTATCCAGGGCCCCCTAAAGAGAGCCAGGTTTTTACAGATTTGTGAAAGTCCAATGAGGTGTGGGCCATGAAGGTCTCAGGAAGAATGCTGTTCAATAGGACAGCCACTAAGAAAGCACACTTCCTAGGTTCCACTAGTTGACAATCTTCGTAGCTAATGTAAGTTCATCTTGATTGGCAGAAATAACAATGAATAGATTCCTACAGATAACCATGACCTAAGTCATGATACACCAGGTCATTCTTTCTTAGTTCAGTTTATTTCATAGGGCCATTGTTCTGGGGATAACATGTAAGGAAACCCTGAGCTGTAGTGGCGCAATGGTTAGAATGTAATACTGCAGGCTACTTCTGCCGACTGCCAGCAGTTTGAATCTCACCGGCTCAAGGTTGACTCAGCTTTCCGTCCTTCCGAGGTCGGTAAAATGAGGACCCAGATTGTTGGGGGCAATAGGCTGACTCAGTCAACTACTGTGCTTTTCAGAGTATAAAACACACTTCCCGCCCATAAAAGAGGCTGATAATTTGGGTGCGTTTTATACTCCGAATGTAGCTTTTTCAAAGCTTTTTTTCA
>JANHFT010001810.1:167733-178581 GCA_032467955.1 Pseudoxenodon macrops | reverse complement strand
CAAATTTTCCACTATCTAAAACCCAAACTAAAAAAATAAACAAACTAAATAAACATAAAAAATAAAAATAAAAATAATAAATAAATAAAATAAATTCCAAGCAAACCCCCCCTTCTCTTTACAATGTTGCTCCAGATTTGACCTTCTTTATTACAGTTATCATTTCTGAAGTGCAGCTTTATTCTGATTTGCCATTTCAGTAGTCTATCCTCCTCCTCCAAGTGGATTGCTATCTCAAGTTTACAACAAATAGAGATCTTTTCATTATTTAGTTTCTGAAGAAATTGCTAGGAGTAATAAAACTAATTCTTCTACATCAGCCTAAAAATGATGATTTGTTTTGCTGAGAGTAGATGGATTCATTGTATGTTGAAACCCAGAGAGTGCCCATGTAAGTTCATATTTTTTTTCTATGGTAGGAATGCTGAGAAGATCCTGGGTTATCTGAACACAGATATCCTCAGCCATGCTCTGATACCACCACAAGTGAACTTCTCCCATCTCACAGCCAAGGATTACACTGAAATGTATGCTGTGATAAAGACAGTGAAGAAGGATCAATTTGAGAAGCTGGGATTGGATCCCTGCCTGCTGGAAGACGAGCTTAACAAGGTATGCTTAAAGACTGGCATTTTGGGCCATCTTAATTCCTTTGAAAAGGAAGAGATCAACTACAGGAAAAAGGATACATTATAGTTCTTCCGAACCAAGTTCTTCCGGAATGAAGACATGATCAAATATTGCCCAAATGTAAAATCCCTTATATAAATTGACTGTAGATATTGGTTTATAAATAATTCTTAAAGTCTTAATATGGTTTTTTGACATGGTTGTCACTTTGTTCTACTAGAGACTTAGGGCTAGGTTAGATGAAGCTCCACCCAGTCTCCACAGGTAATCACCAATGCAATGGGACTCAAAACTTTTAGCAATTGGTTCTCTGCCCAGTTGCTGGGTGGGAATGGTTATGGTGGACATGGCCCACTCGGCCTCCTACACCATGATGGGGGGAGTTTTTGCCCTCCCCAAGCTCTGGAGGCGTTTCTTGAACCTCTGGAAGGGTGAAAACGGCCTCCCCTGGGCTTTGGAGACCCTCTGGAGGCCAGACACGGACCTGTTTCCGGACATTCTGGGAGGCCCATTTTTTGCCCTTCCCGGGCTCCAGGGGCTTTCCTTGAGCCTCTGGGAAGGTGAAAATGGTCTCCCCTGGGCTCCAGAGGCCAGAAACGGGCCCATTTCCAGACTTCCAGGCGACCCACTTTTCACCCTCCCAGAGCGGCTGCAAGGGCCCTGAACTTATCTGGCATCCAAAATGGGCTATGTGGAGGCTCCTGGGAAGGTTGTGGTCAGGTGGGCAGGACTAACAGTCCTTGCAACTACTGGTTTGATGAACCAGATGTAAAATTAGCATCTGGTTCACCCAAACCGGTCCGAACCGGCTGAATCCCACCCCTGACTATATCCAAGTCTGGCCCTAACTGAAAGAGTTCTAGATTAATCGGCTTCTTCCAGGGCTCTCTGAAGCTGTAGTCTTATCACCTGTCCATTTCATTGGGGTCAACTAACACAAACCCATTCCAAATAACTGGGCAGTCCATGCATTGATCAACTCAACTGGACTTACACAGCCAGAGACCAACTTAGATCTCATCTGAGGAACTTTATCTAGCAGATGTCTAGAACATTCCTCATAGTGGCCTCTGATTCCAAGCAGTGACTAAAGTTTCAGATGTATAGGATCCAGAGGCATCTTTGTAAAGAAAGGTGATATAATCCTCTTATATATATATTTGAAATAGGCAGGCTTCCTACATAAATATTTTAATCAAAATATTTAAAATAAAGCCAGGTGGGGCAAGGAATCTTGGAGATGCCAAAGAAAATCAGCCCACATGTGCTCTTGAAAATTATTGCTTGGATATAGAGCACGGGTGTCAAAGTTGCAATGTTGTCATGTGATGTATTGTGACTTTCCCCCCCTTTCCTAAACTTTGGATGGGTGTGGCCAGCGTGTGATACCACATGTTTGACACCCCTGATATAGGGTATAGCAGAGCATGGATCCTCTTGCAGGTTTATCATAGAGACATGATACAGAGATCCAGAAGAATGGCTCAGACATCTCTTGTTTTTGTTGTTAATGTAATTTATTGTAGCAGAATTACAACAGCAATTGCCTCTGCCCACAATTATGTCACTGGTTTTTAATGTTCTGAGGTTTCTAAAATCTATGGCCAGTTAGCACTCATTTCATGGGTACTGAGTAGAAACATTTATGATAAGAAAATGCCATTGGATGTCAAACCTGATGTGAAAGAAAGTTCATGAATTTTCTCACTTTTTGCCAATGTGTTGGCCATAATTTATTGAAGTGGTGGGTTTCCTTTCTCTACAGCTATTGAAAGAAAAAAATTCAGGACTTATGGATCATGAGTGAATAAATGTGCTTGCTTGGGTCATTTGAAATTACTGATTTTGGAAAACGTGAGGAATAAATACTCATCCCATCATATCTATGATATACATGCAGTATAAAGCCAGAGTTTATTTCCTCTCTTGCAGAGCATGTATATATAGAAAGCAGCAGATGCTTGTGCAATCCTCAATACATGCATGCTTTTGCCTCTACTTATCGACATAGGAAATTCCCCTCATTGGACCAGAGGGTAATATGTGATTGGCTGTTTGGCTCTGAAAACTTGTAGTTTTACAGACAGAAATTTATTGACAAGAATACACACGCACACACACCTGCTTTTATAACACTCTTTCTGTTGTCAAGAATAACATAAGCATCTTCTTTTGGCTGTGTACAGTCAGTGCAGGGAACTGGCCTCGCATTCATAGCTTTCACAGAAGCAATGACCCACTTCCCAGCTTCTCCATTCTGGTCAGTGATGTTCTTCCTGATGCTGATAAACCTGGGTTTGGGGAGCATGATTGGGACCATGGCTGGCATCACCACACCCATCATTGACATGTTCAAAGTGCGCAAAGAAGCATTAACAGGTAAGGCCCTTCTCAGGGAAATGAAAAGAGTGTCATGGAGAAAACTGCAGTGTGAGTAATAGGGCAGTTGTAAAACCTGTGGCTTCAAGAGATATATTAGAGCTGATCACTCTGGGCCCATTAAGCCGCAGGTATCCTTTCTCTTCCTCCAACATCCTACGGATGCCTAATCAAAGTCGCCACCAACACATTACTTTAAAAAGAAGGGATAGCTTTTTCCTTTCAGCATCTGGGAAGTTACTCTTACGATTATGAGGTGATAGCTAATGTTATTAGGAAACAAATGGACTAAGTATTGGTTTACAGAACAGTTTGTGGTGAGTAGGTCTGAGCTGTGTTTGGAAAGTGGGTTTGTGACTATACATCATATTTTATGTATTGTTATTTGGAAGTAAATCTTCCTGGTTTCAGTGAAATATACTGTGATAAAATAATATATGTAACTGCAGCCCAAATGTAGCATAGAGAAGGGAAGCTTCTCTATGGGCTAAGCTTGACTTGAATTCACCCAATTTGCACATTCTTAACTGGAAGCATCTCTAATCCGTAAGTGCTGTGATATCTGCTGATTTGCTCAGGTAAAATTAAAGAGCTTTCTCTGCAATACATCATACCGTTAAATCAGCTTTCTCCCAGACTTATTTGTAGCAAAAATTGTTTTACTTTTCTCTAAATATGTTATACTGTTTGTCCCATGATACTTTGCAAGCTTTTGCATGTTTACTTGGAAGCAATTCCTATGGAAATAATCCCCATTTTCTGCAATGGCTACTTACTCTCAGGGAAGCATGCACACTAAAATCATGTTTTTAAGCACAGGAAGACTAAATGCTATGCTCTGTTCTACCTTTAGTTAGCTTCCCTATAGGGATGAAGAGGGACTGCTTAGCATAAGAGGGTAGTTCTTACTGTACATATAAGAAGTTCAGCTGGATCCTGCGTTTGGTCTGTTACATTCATTTGCCTGTTTTACCACTGAATGCACATGCCAGTTCTGTCATGCCTAAATATACAATAGAAGTGCATTAATTTATTCCGCAGTATGGACTATATTCATGATTTGTGAACTTCTATTTAGGACTTTTTATTTTGTGCATTATATTTTTAGGTAGTATAATTATATCCATAGGACAAACATAACAAAATATGTTAATCAGACCAACGTAACAGCCCTTGCATCTGAAAGAAAGTTATATGTGTTAACAATTGTCATCTGCTCCTTACAGTTGGCTGTTGCATTTTTGCTTTCCTGGTGGGTCTGATCTTTGTGCAACGCTCAGGCAACTATTTCGTCACCATGTTTGATGATTACTCTGCAACGCTGCCACTCACTCTTGTGGTAATCCTGGAGAACATTACTGTGGCTTGGATTTACGGTACCAAGAAGTAAGAGTTCTTTCAAAAGGAATCAGTGGAACTGATGTTCTTATATTTCTTCCTTCTTTTGTTTCTAAAACCACTTTTTATATATTGAGCTTACTTGATCACAAAATCCTCAGATTTCTTGATTCATCTTTAGATTTCTAATGCCAGCAAAGTTTTTTGATTTCTGAATTTCTCCATCCAGTGTGAAATAAAAAGACAGAAATCTGGCATTTGTGCTTCACCTTTCTTCCTTCTCCCTTTTTAGATTCATGCAGGAATTAACAGAAATGCTGGGTTTCCGGCCTTCCTCCTATTATTTTTATACATGGAAGTACATTTCACCCATCTGTATGGCTGGCCTGATGACAGCCAGTATAATTCAGCTAGCAGTCAATCCACCAGGTTATAGTGCCTGGATAAGAGAAGAGGTGAGTCTGCATAAATTATACCTCAACATTTTCAAATCCATAAACTGTGCATCAGCATGGAACCGATCCATTTTATTTGCATAGGCTGCTGCATATCAGTTGATCATAAACAGTGTGATAATATGTAATAAAGCCACTGAATCCTCAGTGCAGATGAAATTATGTAAATACTAGATCAGGTCCCATATACATTAAGGCAAAAGAACTCTAGTTCTGACAACAGTATGTCGATTGTACATTAGAGGTCCAAAGAACTGTGATATTTTCTTCCCCCTTCATGTAATCCTTCAAGATGGCACTATTTTTATATATCACAGTTTCATACACTAGAAAATAAAGTAGTCCAGAATTATGTTTTGATAGGGCACTACAAAGACTCTGACTGAAAAATGATTTAAGCATTTATTCCTTTGGCAGGAAATTCCTAGATTATGAAAATGGTCCTAGATTATGAAAATCACTTTTTTCATATCACTTTTCAAAAAGCGATTTGGTTTAGTTGGGTGGCTATAGTAATAAAATAAATCCTCACTAGTCAAAAATAAGGAAGGATTGTACATATATTAGTGAGAGAATAAAGGTAAGGTAAAGGAGTCCCTGCAGCTTTTACTCTGCCAGTCATAGCCGACTTTAGACTACTAGAATTGTATTTTTATATACTTGGAGGTGTAAGCTGCCTAAAGTGAATAGTAAATAGGAAGCAGACAAATTGTTGACAGAGAAAAGGAAGAACTTACCTATATGAAATGAAGAGAAAGGAATATTGTTTACTGGTAGCAGTTTAATTCCTGTAAACATCTCCTTTCAAAGTGTGTTCCTGCTCTAAAAGGTGATGGATGAGCAATGGTTTTATCCTTGCCTTAGTTCCAAAGAACTACAAAGCCAATTAACTTAATGTATGCATAATACCAATAATATATGCTGAATTATTTTTTCCTTTTCCTTCCAGGCGACGGAGAAATTTCTCTATTATCCTAAATGGGCAATGGGCATACTTGTGTCTCTGATCATCTTGGCCACCCTTCCTCTGCCTGTAATCTTTATCCTCCGCCAATTCCATCTGCTGTCAGATGGTTCTAATGCTCTGTCGGTCACATACAAAAAGGGGCGTATGATGAAGGACATATCCAACTTAGAAGACAATGATGAGACCCGTTTCATCTTGAGCAAAGTTCCTAGTGAAACCCCTTCTCCAATGCCTGCACATCGCTCTTACCTGGGCCCTGGGAGCACGTCCCCAATGGAAATGAGCAACGTTGCCAATGGACGCTACAGTAGTGGGTACCTCATGGATACCACTCCTGAATCGGAACTGTGACCATCATCAACCAGTAGCCTTCCCCTTCTCCCTGGGTGAAAGAGAAGATAGTCCTGAAGGAGGACATCTGTTCTTTAAAAGAAAAAAAGATTCCCATCATGCATAGCAACCAGAGGTAGATGATATGAAGTGTAAAAGGTTGAGAGGGAAAGTTGTTTTCCTTCTGGTGCTCTCCAAATGAAATACCAGGATTTTCCTCAGTGAATAATAGTAGTTGTAGGACATTGCAATAAATCTTATGGGCAAAAGAGAAATTTTAGCTAATTGGTATTGAAAAACACAGATAACCTGTTTCAAGAAACCTAAGATTGGGGGGAGAGAGAGAGATGGAATAAGGAAACAGCCAAAACAAAAACAAAAAGCAGCTGGTTCCCTGACTCTCTCTCTCTCTCTTTCTCCATCCCTTACTTTTAGTTAGAAGAAGAGGCTTTTGTTGCATTTGCTGAATAACTACCACTATTCATAGCACAAGGTTTAAAAAGCCCAATATGTATTCTACCAGGACCATATCCAAGTTGCACAGTCTTAGTGAAGAGTTCTTACAACTCTTCACTAAGATACATTTTATGTACACAGCACATTAGAATGCTTGCTGTTGCATTATGTGAGATTGGCGATGTTATTGCTGAAGATGGATTAAAAAAAAAACCCTGAAAGGTGTTTGTTTCAGTGAAGCTGGCCATGGTATGCATGATGCTGAGACTCACAGTGTTCCTCTATCACAAATTCAGGCTTGTGCCATGTGTGTCAGTCAGAACCAAAACGTAGCTCTATCAGTGTAGTTTTCTAGAATTCATGATGTCACTCATGACATTATTTACAGAACTCTGGTTGAATGCTGACATTAAATGTTTTATGAAATACAGGACATAGTTAAGAACTATTCTAGTAGTAGCTCTTTTCTACAATAGAGATGGAGAGAATCAGTAGCTCTCCAGGCTGTTAAGATTTCATTGGCATCAGCTAGGAAGGCTAATGATAAGGAATGTAGGGAACAGCATCTGAAGGGCTTCAGGTTCTCCACTCCTGTTATGTGGGCACATACTAAATACATGGAAGGATCTTCCTATATTATAATTTGGGAAGGAATGACAAGCACATTAAAAACATTGATAGCACATTTCCTTCAACATAGCACACGTGAATTATGTCCCCCATCCAGGATTAGTGTGGTGGGATTATCAAACTTTCTAAACAATGTTTTATATTTTATACCTACGATAATGTAAATATTTTCTTCAAACTGTTACATCTGTTTTATTTAACTGCAATGAGGAAGATAACTGCACATATATCAATCACAGTATCAGATATTGATAGAATTGATAAGATCACTAGTCTAGTGGCAGAGTTCTTGCCTCCCACTTAGTCCCATTCAGTTAGTGATTCAAACAAGCAATGCCAATGTTTAAAACCAATTTTAAAAATTATCCTCCTCCAAAATTGAACAATTTATATGTGAGAGTTTAACCGTTATAAGTCTTTACAAAGTTGTTCAGGTAAACCATATAATCAATGAACATTTTAAACAACTTCCCCCTTCCCTTTTCATTTTGTCCTCCTCTAGTTTTGATATTTAAATATTCCCCTGATTGCAACTTGTGGACTGAAGTACCACCAAGTCTGATTTTTTTTAAAGTGGAAAATAATACATATTGGGAGGACTATGTTGCAGCTGTAAATCATTTGCAGAAGATGCTCACGAATTCATGTGCAGAGAGTTGAGTGGCTATATCTTGATGAGATGTCTGCAATGGTACAAAAGATTTATAGAGGCCATTTTAAATGTGATTACTGGGATTGCCTCTCTATGGCCAGCTGTTTGATACTTTCTGAGACTAATATTATGCACAATTCTCTAGGAGTAAACAAAAACAACAAAAAAGGGAAATCTTATGCTTTGAACATTATTGAGAGCCTGAATCTGCTGGAATATTAATCACCAATAATACCTTTACAGTTGTGTCTGGGGCACTATGAGAAATTTAAAAGGTGATCAGTCAGTTGGTAGTACTTATGATAGTTTCAGAGTATTGCTGCCTGCCACCATCAGTTAAGGCTGATTTTTATCCTGCTTTGAATATACAACATATCTTAACTTTACAAAGTCTTTTTTAAGTGGTGGAATAAAGAAATCAGATTTGAATTCGTGTTCGGCATAAATCAGCAATTAAACCGAAGCCAAGATCTGGTGTCCTAACTCCACCTCATTCTATTCATTGGGCTTCAGGAGCACAATGTGGCCCCAACACTGAACAGTGTATCACAATGCATTAATGTCAGGAACCCCAATTATCCAGGATGTATTCATTATGCAATAGTGAAAAACAACTACGGTAGTTTATTCCCATAGAGGCAATGAAGTGTCAGTTGGGAAATGTCAAGATGTCAAGAAAATGATGAAGAATGTCCTACTTTCCAGAGACTTAACATTTTTACAGTAAGAGCCTTTCTAGAATGTTTCCTGATGATTTGGTTTGCCTGTACCACTGCATTTCAGGAGGTCACAACATTTTTATTCATTTCAGCAGACGATAGATTCTTTTTGTTCTTTGGGTTCAGATTTGACTTCATAGTATTCAGGTAATCTGGAGGATTATGCATAATTGTACTTCAATTTCTCCTTTTCCACATGCTGTATTATTTAAGTAAGCCTGCGATATATTACAATCTGAATAGACAATGGAGGTAGCTAAGTTCATATTTCAGTCCGTTTCTGGCCTATTTTAGTCCAGTCATAAAGTATCATATGACTATACTAGTTATTTTATCTGAGTCCTGTAAAAGCAGCAATTTTGCAAAAAAGAAAAAGAAAAGAAGCAATTTTCTATGATAGTTCTACATGTTTGCTAGTCAGGAACAAATCTTTTGGATATGAGTCAATATAATTCCACTGGAATCAATTAAACTAAATTTATGGCTTTTGGAAATCTGGTCCAGCTGCTACAGATGACAGGATTATAGAATTAGGGTAGATTTCATAGAGAGTGTGCCTTTGAGATAAGGTGAGCATGAAGTCTGATCAATGCTCAGTATTGGTCATTCTGGCTAGGGCTAATGGGAACTGGAGTTCACAAATATCTGAAGATCCTTTTTTTTAAAAAATATAGGAAACCTAGTACCTCAGCACCAGCAGTAATGTGCTATGAAGTCCCTCTTAATTGCAGGTCATGCATTGGTCCCAAGCAAACAGCTTACTCTGTCAATGGGTCTTTTCTCATTGTTAATCTTCCTTTAAAAAAAAAATCAACCTGTTCATTTAGATCCTATATATAGAAGAGAAAAAGGCATATTAGTGCGTCACCTATATAACAACCCTTGAAATATCTGAAGTTGTTGTAATCTCTTGATCATTTGTTTAGGTAAGCCACTTGCTCAAGGAAGCAAATGGGTACCAGTGTATGGTATTGTTTTTCCATTTCTACTACAAGGTTGGCCAATGTACTCCAACTTCCCTTCATTCTTTTCTCCAGTCATTTATGCAGATATATTACAACAGGCTAAGAATATGAATCAAATAGTATGCAGAAGCGCTTGCAATCATTTTTAAGACTATAGGAATACTTTCCACTCCACTCACTGGAGTTAAATACTCATCCAGATATTACCATGTTAACATTTCCCTATATACTGGTAGTTCTATATTCTAAAACACAAACATTTGAAAGAAGACAACTTGGTTCAAAGCAGTTAATAATCAGGAGGATAAGAATTATGGCAGCTTCTGTTTTTAACTATCATATACCCTGAATTGGTAATTATGAGAATTGTACAATGAATATTAAAAAGGCAGGTTTTTTTCTTCTTACTTCAGCCCTAACTAATTTTTATACATGACTATCTGCTATAGAGTTTTGCATACTTTGAAAAAGATTCAAAAGAAGTGCCCAGAAAGTAGAAGCTTCTATGTGAGCTTGTGATATGAACAATTAAATAGAGTTTTCTTTTTTATAGAGATTGCAAACATTACATTTTAAGGTGAAGGAGATATCACTTGGTTTTTTTATGAGTCATGGGGGGAAAAAGAATCAAGTAGGGATAAAAAAACACTGCTAGAAGGTTCCATTTCTTTTTTCTTTTTTTTAATCTTTTGATAGATTTTTCCCCCTGTGGACTCCATTAAAGGGGGGGGGGAATATCACCCAGCCCCTTGTCTAGAGATCATGCAAAACGTGAAAAGGCAATCATTGATGAAGCTAATTGTTGAAAGCAGAGTTTCCCTTTCCTGTCCATATTGTTCTCTCCTGAAGACTTCTTTTGCATGGAAGAAAGTTGTCAGAGATTCCCAGAATTCTTGATTTGCTCTGTGCACCTTGAGACATGTTTGAAGTGCCATTGGGCTGACCAGAGCTAATTTCATGCAGTGCCCCTCTATTGGCTTCTCAAGGAGAAGCCATTCTACGGAAAGGGTTTCCACCATGGATCGGTAGCATTTCCTTCCTTCCTTTTTTGTGGTGTATGATCAGTGGCAGTGGGAAGATGAAGAAACGTATATTGGTTGTTTGTACATAAAATATATATAAAGAGAGAAGACAATAATCTATAGATTCTATTTCTATTGTATATTTATTCTGTAAATGTTGGTGTAAATTCTGTTAAATGAGAAACATATTCCAAAGTGATCAGTGAACTATTTTCATTCTCAGTGCTGTACAGATATATTTTATTGTACATTTGATATATTTATAATTTTTTAGTGTCTGATTAGTGACCACATCCTGCTGAGCT
>JANHFT010001810.1:145144-160652 GCA_032467955.1 Pseudoxenodon macrops | reverse complement strand
TCTGATTGGGGAAGATTGAATTAATCACTTGGGTTTGGGGACATGCAAAGCAACAAAGCCCCCCCTCCCTCCCTCAGTATGTTTCTTTGCAGATTTACTACTGTAGTTGATTTACATATCAAGCTCTCAAAAGTTTTCAGTGTAGTTCTTAACCTGAGAGTAATCCCGGCTTGCTCTGCTGTTGCTTCTCTTCTCTTATTTTTCCCTTTATTTGCCTTTTCTGATACAGGTAACGGGTCTTGCGTTTTTTCATTTGTGTGTGTGTGTTTTTTTTATTGTGCATGGTGAAGACTTAGCTGTTTTATACTCCCCAGTTATTTATCAGTTCTGCACGTAAATGCTCTCTGCAGACCAGAACAGAGCTTATATTTAGGGGTCTCTTTGGAGGTTTGGAAAAATCTGCTACCAGCACCCCCTTGGAACAGATTCCCCCCACCCTTCCATTGAATCCAACATTTGACAGAGTTGACAGAGAAAGCCTAATTAGATTCCACCCCACCCCCCTTTGTATATTCTATTATTGTAGCTGCAGGATTGCCAGGTGCTCTGAATACCAGGTGGTATAAGATGCAGTGTCCCTCAGAAGAGGGATAGTACTGGTAGATCCCTTGGTATTAGTTAGACATTTCTCATTCTCCGTCATTAAAGAGTAATAACAGGAAAATGATTTTTCTATTGAAATTAGGTAGCTAAAATACAAGTAGGTTTTGTGTAGTCATGAATGGGCTTTTTCATAAAAGAACAGAAAATTTCTTCCTAAGCTGTGAGATTTCATTTGTCCAAGCAATTAAAGTTCTGTTGTGTCTACATGTTTACATACACATACACCCACACAACAAATATCAAAGAAACTTACTAGACTCACTTTTGCTCTGTATTTTTCTTTCTATTGTGCTATGAGATGTTTTCCTATAGTTTTCCCATATCTGAATTAATTTATCCTTAATATTTTCAATAACATGCAAACAAATCAGCAATACCTGGCTGGTACAAAGTGAGATCTGATAGAAATATTAGTGTTCTATACAGATTCTGTTTCCCTTTTTAAAAAAACCCACTTTGTGCACTTTTTAATAGAAATATATCATTTTTATTCCCAAGCAAGCCCATATAAATTAGTAATGGACAATGTCCACCCTTCTTTGCTTTTCCTTATATATTTTTAAAGTTCATTTTTGCGATACAAGCATACCTTTTACATTCAAGAAACAAATATCCATATATCTGCTTTAGAACATAGAATAACAGGGTTGGAATGGACCTTGGAGGTCTTTTAGCCCAACCCCTGCTCAAGCAGGAGATCTTATATCATTTTGGACAAATGATTGTCCAATCTCTTTTTGAAAGCCTCCAGTAATGAATTTCTTAGTCACATGGTATATATATATACATTCTGCCATACATATTCTGAGCTTTCCATCTTGTGTATAAATACTTGGATGAAGAACATAGTCAGATTTAAAAGTGTAAACTTTGGACCTAGTTTTGCTTCTCATAAAGTTCACCTCGAAATGTATATTCCATAGGGAGGGTTAAGTGGGAAGTGCCAATAAAATGTATCCAAAATATTTTTTTCCAACTAAATTCAGACAATTTAGGCATTCATACCGCCAAAAGATTCATTTTAAATAGAATCTATAACTATTTAAGTCTCAAAAGTCTTAGATTTCCAGAATTACTGTTGATCAGAAGATATAAACAGATTTTTTTGAAAACCATCTTTGTCTGTATCATCTTTGGTTGAATCTTGCCTACTTAAGAAAAAATATATATCTGTGATTGTTCTTCATAGCCAGGTGATGAAAAGTTGATCATGGGTGAGAAATAAACAATTTTGCTAATAAGGATCTCCCGTATCTAGCAAATGGAGGTGAGGTCAACCTCCTCCCAGCTTATTATGAATTCATGAAAACATGGCTATTTCTGTTCAGTTTTCCCTCAGTAGCTAACTACCTTTTTAAACCTTTTTCTTTTTTAAAGGAAAGAATCAGTGTTATTAATTAGGAAAATATTTCAACCTGTTGGAGAAGATAAAAATAAGTGACCCAATGTCAAGGTCAGATAAAGAATCTGGAAAGAAACATGGATTTCCAGGGCACGGAGCCATTACATAAGAACACCCAACATTGTCTAAATTAAAGGAGACAAAATATATATTAGCATCTGGCCAGCCTGTCCGGATTGATTTCCACTGCACTCTAAAGGAATTGACAACAGTTGGCAATTGAGGTTCAATTCTTCTTCATTTCCAGGCTTCTTTCCAACTATGATAAGTTTTTTTTTTTTTAAACTAGAAAAAAAATCAGCAAAGTTATCTCAACATTTATCAAGTACCTATTCTAATATCAGTATTGAATTCAAAAAGAATGTTTAAACAGTGAATAAAACACGAATGGGATATCTTGCAAAGTGCTTTTATAATTGGCTAGTGCAGAAAAAAACCTTTTTCCTAAGAAATTCTATTGTAAAGGAAAGTCATGCGAACATCTTGTAGTGACAGCTTCATCCCCAAAATATATCTATTTGTTCATAAACGCACTACAGTCGTCTGCCTTCCATCCGTCCCTCAATTACACAACAGCCATTTTGTTGACTCCCACCTCTCTTCATCTTCCTGTAGGGCAGTGGATCCCAACCTTTTGGGCACCAGGGACCGGTTCCATGGAGAGAGGTTTTTCCATGGACCGGAGGGGGTGTGGCTTCACGTGCTGCCTGCATCCTGCAGATGGGGCTTCACGTGTTTGTGCGGACCAATTTCTGGCATGCCACGGACCAGTGCTGGTCCACAGACTGGGGGTTGGGGACCCTTGCTGTAGGGCACTCTTTTTCAAACTTGGCAACACCGGACTTCCAACTCCCAGAATTCCCCAGTTAGTTGATCTTAATGTTGCCAAGTTTGAAAAGCATTGCCATAGAACCACAGAGGGCATAATGTAACCTGCCAGACAGAATCTCAAGAAGTCTCCATCGTAATCCTGATTGTGGGATAGTTTCTCCAAACTGTCCATGAGGAGAAAAGCACTCTCATCCTCCTAGCAAGGCAAACAAACTCTTTCATGGGGGGGGGGAAGCATCAGTGAAGGAAACAGCTGTCCTTAATCACAAGGAGCCCCATGGGGAGTTGATGGAAGCCCAGTAGTGGAAAATGGCCAAGGACAGGAACTTAAGGCATATCTTTGACATCCAGGACAAGCAACCAAGATAGGCAGACCACAGAAAAGAGAGCAGCAAACATTCTTCCATTCTTCCATCATGTATGTCAACATGCAAGTAGGGCTCTCACTGTTAGGAACCTCACTGTTTGTGTAGATATAGGAATGAGTGTGTGAAGTATTTCAGAATTTCGGCATGAGAGGCACCTGAGACCGTCTCTCCATTGGTCTCCTTGATGGCTGTGATGCCAAAACTCTAAAGGGTGAGTTCTGCAATGGAGAATCATTGCAACAGACTGAAAGCGGGGGTGGGTTCTAACTTACCTTGCCGCCAGTTCGCTGCCTCCCGCGCTGCATGGGCGCATGTGTGCCGCGTGGGCGCGTGCATGCGCAGTAGGGGGGAAAAAGGCAGAAAACAAGATGGCGACGCTTGTGCAGTGCTGGAAACTTGGCTTCTGCACATGTACAGAAGAAGAAAAAACCAAAAAAATTGAAAAACATTTTGTTTAAAAAAATAATAATTAAAAAAAATGGTTCTGTCCACAGACCAGAAGAGGCCTACTGCCTATTCGATAGAACTGGTCCGAACTGATAGGAACCCCCTCTGACTGGTACACATCTGATTCACACATGATTTGCTTAATTGTAGTTTCTTGAATGGACCATAGCTGACTGGGTTCACAGTTCATAATAAATCTTGAATTATAGTTCACAAATTGCATGGGTGAATTCACACAACATCAAAACCAAATATGTTGCGGCTTAGCAGGTTGGATAAACCTGGTTATCCAACATATGGATTGAGGAAATGAGGAGAATTAGCGTTGTCTTACATTTCAGTTAAAACTGATTATCTATGGAATAATTTGAGAGCAAATGAGCAATGGTTACTTTTTGGTAAGGAAAGGGTCCAGGCTCAATTCTGCCTGGGGACATGACTTCTAATTTGCACAGTTTGCTCCTAATCCTAGATTATGTGAGTTGGTTATGGTCCCAGCAGGTAGGGATGTTTCTAGTATTCTAGTGCAGTTTTAATACCTTTTGAGAGTAAAGCTTGACTTGAAGAAGGCTTTATTTTTTCTTTGTTATCAGGATTTTTTTACCAGTCTTTAATTTTAAAGAATGGTATTAAATTTCTTGATTTTAAAACTTTTTAATATTTTGTAGTGTAGTTACAGTATTCTTAAACACTGAAATAGAAAGACAACATATAGTTGGATTAAACAGAAACAGTTAAGACTCATATACAGAATACCGTTCATTTTAAATGTATACACAAATGTACAGTTATATTTCTTCAAGAAAGTTAAAAACAATATTCCATAATGATTTTAATGTAGCAGTGATTAAACTACCGTAATCGTCCCTTTCTAACTAAGTTCATAATGAAGAGGGGGGGAACTACTTTATCAATTCTGTCCAACTTTTGCCTTTAGTTCAAAAACACCACTGTAACACAATCCTTTTTTTTTTTTTTTACAAGACTGATTTGCTACCGTAGATGCCCAGCACACCATGGGCAGTGGTAGTTTCACTGTTTATTTGTAAATTAGAAAGCCTGCATGAATTGATTTGGATAATTTATGCCATGGGGTTAATATGATACCATAGTAAGAAAATAGTCTCATTTGCCTTGTGCGACCAGTTTGGGTGTCCATGGAACCACTGTGAGCCATGATGTGGGATGAAGCTTCTTTTTCGTTATTGCTTCCAGGCTTTGGGACTACCCACCACATAAGCCACTTAGACTAGCCCTTTGGCACACACACTTTTTAGTAGATGCTTCAAAAGAGTAGGGAGCTTTGGATCAATTACATCTTTTGTGCAGGGTGTATCCTTTGCCACCTCTGAATTACTCGCCAAAGTTTTTGATAAGCAGTTTGTATGTGAGTGATAGGTCCTTTGTGGTTTTTGTTGAAAGAGGAGGCAAATGGCAAAGAGCAAAGAGCTTTGCTACATATTGGAGGACGAAGGATAGTCCAGGCTGGTCTTCTTCAGGTGCCACAGCAGATAATCTTTGCTGAAGCCACCCAGTTAGAATCATGATGGCCAGGATTGCAAATCTGACAGAAGAAGGCGGAAGGGGGCTCTAAAGCAAAATGAGATTAGCACTCCTTTGAAACCTTAAAATTACATTAAATTGATAATATTCTAAATTGATCACTGTAATACTACACTGTACTGGAGCTAAGTAGGAAGGCTATCCACAAGCCCCCACTGGTTCAGAAGGGGAAACTAAATTATTGAGTTTATAGGACCAATTTACACCAGAATTCTTCAGCTAATGAGGACTGTCCATTGCAGCTTCTTCTGATTGTATGCTATGTCTCCTCTTATAAACAAAGGTGGTTTAGAAATCACAGCTCTATCCAGTGTTTGTTTACAGTGCTTTCTCTGGCACTGGCTTGTTCATTTGGCTTTCGGTAGCTTGTTTTGACAGGAAAAAAAATCAAGGTTCCCTGGATTAGGCAGCATGCCAAATTGCAGATGAATAGAATTGTCCAAGGTGTGTTAGTTGTACTACTTCAGGAGGAACAAGTGGTTATTGCTCATTTTGGGGGGAAAAACTGGTTTAATGTGTCACATAAATATAATGGGTAGCTTGTTTCCAGATTCAAGAATTGAGCTTTGATTTTATAAATGCTGTTTGTTTCGAGGTCAGGGAAGGAAAGAAAATTGGACCTCTAATATGCCATCATCTCATATGAAGTTATTTCCTTTTCACTGAAAGGGAAAGAATCCCTTGGAAATGATCACAGAGAAGCCACAATGTTAAGGAAGCCAATTTTTGCCACTATTTCTGATACGTATTTTACTAACATTAAAAGACAAGTTTTGCCAAAAATCCGGTTTATATTTGGGCTGCTGATTTTAAATTAATTTTAAATTAAAATATTTCTATGGAAGCATACTGTTATCTTAGCAGAATTATTTTGACCTGTCCTTTTATATACCGGTAATTGTATTTACTAAAGGAGAGGGGAAAAAGTAACACTGGTTTAGTCATATAAATCTAATGGGTAGCTTGTTTCCAAATTGAAGAATTGAGCTTAAGAATGCTCAATTAAGAATGAGTTGTTTTATGGTTATTTTTTAAGTATGCTTTTTGGGTGGGAATTTGGAGGAAAGGATAGCACAGAGATAAGTAAAGTTACTGGCATTCTTTTCTGCACTTGTACCTTCAGAATACCATGTCCATCCAAAACACATATATTAATATTTTTATATTATATTAATGTCCTTTTGAGGTGATTTCCACAATGTGCCACTGTAATGATTATAGATTAACCAATGCCATAGAGGAGAATTGAAAACCTCTTGGCTTTTGCAACCTGTTGGTTATTAATCCAGTGAGAGTGTTTGGTAAACTGGTTTTTCAGTGGGTTGATGAAAATGATGCATATTTGTGTGTGTGTTCTTGTACTTGTTTTACATTTGTCCCAGTTACGCAGGTTTTGAAATATCCTGCATTTTGAGGAACGGCAGCCAAGAATTTTTCTTTAGAAAACAGGCTGGAAATGCTATCAATGGGGTATCATTGAGTAGGTTCAATGTCAAATGACATTTAAGCTAAGTAAGTTCAAATGGACAGTTTTTTTTTAAGTGTGTTTAAGCATTATTTTCTTAAAGTCTCAGTGCAGTGGGTCATATTGTGTTAGATCTTGTATTTAATGGTGTTTTAAAATCAGGTAAGATACAGAGTTTGCCTTTGATTGTTCTGTTACATAATCACTGATTGCATAATTGGAAATGACACTTAGTTACCATTAACCATAGGTTATGATACCATGTAAGAGATCGTTGTGGGGAGAAGATAGAAAACAGTGACTGTGTAATAATACAAATTGGCAATTATTCCCATAACAGAATAAAACAGTTCTGTTCTGTTCAATAGTTCAATATGTGATGTGAATGGTTCTTGATCAGATGAGGCAAACTGCAGCTCCCTTGGGTATTTAACTAATTTTACTATATGTCCAAACATAACATATTTGCACAGCTATAGAAAAAAGCAAAATGAAAATACATTGTGATAAATGATTAACAAATAAGTAACATGACTTTAAACAATAGTCTCCTTATTCTTTCAAATTGTCATAGCTTTTCTGCCACTGTTCATGAAATAAAGCAGAGAAGTAGCTATCTTGCATATTCATATAAGCATTAATTCCTCCCTTTGTTGGCAAACTAATCTGCAGAGGAAAATGAACATAAATGAGACTGGAGCACAAGCAAATGTAATCAGTCGCAGCTGGGCAATTGAATTTCTCTGTTTATCGTTAGTATCAGGGGAAGGTGTTAGATTAACCTTTGGGATAGAAGGTAAAACCAAATCTGCCAATAAATTTTACTGCTGACTGTGAGATGACAAATTTCATGCTGCAAAAGAATTGAACTGAATTAAGAGAAGCTGAATCTCATTTGCTCAGTCTGTGTCTAACACCTGGGTACAAATATATTTATTATTATTCCTATTACTGTTGCACACTTTAGTGAGCCTAACCTAAAAATAAAATATATAGAATTAAAACATGAATCGTTGGTTTTTTGTATCTTATGATTTATGACTTATCACTTTCTTGTTTGTATGTACACTAAGAGCTTATGCACTGGAGAGAAATACCTTGTGTGTCCGATCATACTTGGCCAATAAAGAATATTCTATAAATACTTCTAATAGATGGGTAGATAGAAAACTGGGATCTTCAAATTTGATGGTCTACAATGGATCATAGGAAAGAGAAGAAGAGGGCTCTATAAACTGTGTAAGGAGTCATTCAATGATTATTTCTCATCCTAAATTCAAATGAAGCACACTTCTGTATTCCAAGCTTTCTTTATAGGGATTAAAATGAAAACAAGTAGATAGTAAAAGTTTTAAAACTGTGTTTCTTAGGTTGCTTTTCTTCTCCCATAGTTTATTTTTAATCTTTGAGCATATGTTTTCCCTTCTATTTCAGATCATTGCCTTTGCTTCACTTTTTTTTATTCTGGTATCCATCACAACTTTTTGTCTGGAAACACATGAAGCCTTCATCATAGATACCAATGTGACTGAGACCCTAGTAGTGGGCAACACGACTGAGATTGTTGTGATGAAAAAGATGGAGACAGAGCCTGTTCTCACCTGTATTGAAGGAGTTTGTGTGCTGTGGTTCACTCTGGAGTTTCTGGTGCGCATTGTTTGCTGCCCGGATAAATTGATCTTCATTAAGAACCTTCTTAACATCATTGACTTTGTAGCCATTCTACCCTTCTACTTAGAGGTGGGACTCAGTGGCCTATCATCCAAAGCTGCGCGAGATGTGCTGGGCTTCCTGAGGGTAGTTCGTTTTGTCAGAATCCTCCGGATCTTCAAGCTGACCCGCCATTTTGTGGGACTTCGGGTGTTAGGCCATACACTCCGGGCCAGTACCAATGAATTCCTCCTTCTCATCATCTTCCTGGCTCTAGGAGTTTTGATTTTTGCTACCATGATCTATTACGCTGAAAGGATTGGTGCCAAGCCATCTGATCCTAGTGGCAGTGACCATACCCACTTTAAGAATATTCCCATTGGATTTTGGTGGGCGGTGGTAACCATGACAACTTTAGGTTATGGAGACATGTATCCCAAAACTTGGTCAGGTATGTTGGTGGGAGCTCTTTGTGCCCTGGCTGGTGTTCTTACCATTGCTATGCCTGTTCCAGTCATTGTCAACAACTTTGGAATGTATTACTCATTGGCCATGGCAAAGCAAAAGCTCCCAAAGAAGAAAAAGAAGCACATACCACGTCCAGCACCACTTGACTCTCCAACGTTCTGCAAATCAGAGGACAACTCGCCTCACAACAGTATTCAGAGTTACAACAGTCCTCTGGCGGCGGCAGCTGGGGTGATGGAGAGGAAAAGATCAGGTGAGATGTAAGATTTCAGGCTAAACAAAACCTATAAATAATAGCGGTAGGAAGATTCTGGACATAAATTTGTGGATGTATAAAGCAGTGGCTCTAGAAGAAATATATGTTATGTGAGATTGTGGTGTATATGGTATAGAGTTATCATCTGGATAAAAGGTATGTTGTTTGGGGTGAGCGCAGCAAAATCTTCTATTAATTGTTAATCTTGCTGTATTTATAACGGTGTCCACAGGGAGAGAATTAGAAAAGTGGGTTCACTAGGCCAGACTGAGTTTTGTCCATTTTAGAAGAATAAAATACAAGTCTGTCTAACAAGGATAATATCCCACCTTTCTTTGAACAACAGTTTGCATCCTGCTATCATAAACTTCACCCAATGGGATACATAAGGTTTCCAGAGTCCAGAATTGCTTGGTGTCAACAAAATTGGTGCATTGTGAGCCTTGATTTGGCTTCTTTCAAGTTACCATTTGACACCAATGGTTTTGTTAAATTCTTTGGTTCAAAAAGAATTAACTTTTTAAAAAATGTGATAGTTATTGAAGAGTATTTTTTAGGAAACTAAAGTTATTTTAATTAATTGACAGGCTAGTAATAACTAATCATAGCAATTGGAAACTGAGCATTTCTCCTAAAGATACCTATAAGGCCCCATTTTGAACCTTATATAGAACATGATAGGCAACTTTTCCCCACCCTATATTTTAGACAATAGCACCTGTAATTTCCAGATAGCCAGTACTCTGGCTAGAAAGCATCAAGTTATTTTCCAAAATATTTGGGGAATCATGGTTGTCATTCATTGCACTGCACAAAGGGTTAAATTAAAATTATTTTAAAATTTCATGTCAGTTTTCCGCCCCTTTTTGTTTAAATTAAAATGTCTTGTGATCCAGATCCTAATAAGGTGAAAAGATGGCTATGGATGACCACTAGGTGGCAACAAAGAGATCTAGGCCATCTATCGCCATCTATCTATAACAAGGGTGTCAAACTCGCAACGACACATTGTCACGTATCACAACTTTTTCCTCTTTCACTAAAATGGGCATGGCCATGGCCATTGCATGATGCATCCTGCCCATGGGCTGCAAGTTTGACATCCCGGATCTATAATCTGTACTGTACTTTATACAACAGATATGATAGCCTTAGTTAAGCCAACTATAGGCAATTTTTCAATGGCTTGGGTTACGTTTGACATTTTTGGGTGGACTCAAGGACCATTGTTTGTGAAGCTGAATTAAATGGATAGGGCCAGAACACTGGATGTTTGTGATTCCGGGAGAAGCTATGGGCATATCAACATATTCTTTCTTTTTAAAACCATGATAAACGTATTTTTGGCGAATATACATGTCCCAGGATAATGTTGCCGGATCCAATCTGGGTTGGTCACTGGGACTATAGGCTTTGTCTTCTGAGCTTTCGGACTCGTGCTGGACCCCATTTTCAAGGGAACCTCTGACGCAGATTGGATCCTGCAATGTATTTTGGATGTAATGTTATAATTTTCATATATTTCTCACCTCCAAATGGCAAGAAAACTCTACTGATTGTTTTGACACTGCAATATTGAAATTTAATCCTGTAATTGGAAGAAGCACCGGGACATAGAAAAGAGGTTCAAGAGTGTGTTGGGGAGTCTTTGATTCACAGGTTATCCTTCATATTAAGCCAATCTCTCTCACTTGTGCTTTTTCTCCATTAAAAAGGAACCCCCTACCAGGCATGCCATTTCTTCTATTAAGAGCAGGATGAGGTAAGAGAGTTCAGCAGGAAAACCCTGGGTATAGGAGAAAAAGGTTGAAAACCTATGCCATGCTCCTGACATTGCTATGCCAACTTTAAAAACAAAAGAATCCCACTTGTGGAATCCAAAGATGTGTTTAGCATTTTGTGAAGCTTTTGTGAAAGCTGACAGCTCGAGCTTAAAAGTGCCAAAGGAAATGCACACTCTCTAAGTGCCTACTTCCTCTAATATGTAAAGTCACGCTCTTTGCAATCTAATGTTGCATTTAAGTGGCCTATCATGCCTGCTCTGTTTGAACGATCTCCATTCTTCTTAAGCATTGATTAACCGTCTGACCTTTTCTACAACCATAAGCCTCTGAGGATTGCCTTTGGAATCCCAAAGTCAAGTCAGGCAACCCATAATGGTTTGTTCTCTGGAGTGTGCAGCTAAGAGCCTTCCAGTAAGTGACTCCAGAAAGAATTTAACGGGATAGTTGCATATCTCAAACTCAGATGTACAGTGGAATCAGAGCAGCCCAAGGCATTTCGGTATCTGAAGCGGAAGAGGAAAATGGCTCCTCCTCTAATCCAAAAGCTGCTCTTTTGATGCTTAATACAGAAAATCTCACGCGTCTCCTTTTCTCTTAATTAAAACCATAATTATTAATAAGGAAGTAAGACTGATTCATATGTTTTACAAGCTGTATGTTCACTTTATGTACTTGCTTACTCATCCCAACACACTAAACCATAAAGTAATCATCTGTGCTGGGTTTGTGCAACATTTGAATACTTGATCAGAGATTAAAAACAACAGTTCTTCAATATTTGAGGGTTTGGACAGAGAAGCAACAGCATTTCTCCCTGAGGAGAAATAGTAGCTGAGGGAACCTCTCCATCATCACCACTTGTGTATAGGGCAGTGATGGTGAACCTATTGCATGTGTGCCACAGGTGGCACGTGGAGCCATTTCTGAGGGCAAGCAAGGTGTTGCCTTGTTAGCTCCAGTGCGCGAAAGCACGCTGGCCAGCTGATTTTCGGCTTTGATTTTCAGCTATTTTTCACCCTCTGGAGGCTTCAGGGAAGCCTTCTGGACCCTCTGGAGGGCGAAAAATGGCCCAATGGGCATTCACAGTGCAGTGTGAGTGTGTGTGTGTGTGTGGGGTGTTGTGTGTTGGATGCGTATGCACGCTAGCGCAAGAAGAAAAAGGTTAGCCATCACTGGTATAGGGGTTGATGGCATGTAGCAGCAGCTTAGCATAATTGTGAAGAAGGAGAGTGATTCTCCGGCCTGGGGGATGGGATGGGATGGGCTAGGAGTGCTGCGGCCCTTTAGGCCATCAAATGAACAGCGGCTAGGACAGCATAGTATCAAGGGTGGGCTCAGGCCTTGGTCTCCATCTGCCACTTTCTCCTCACCTGCAGAGGTTGCGTCTTTGTAGGCCTCATCACAGGGCCAGGCCTGAAAGGAGTTGCCTTGAATGGCATTTCTCTATATTTCAATAACAAACACATTTAAAACTTTAAAAAAAAACCTCAGCTCTAAGAAGCACTTTGTTTTTCCCTAGTGCAACTCATGTAACAGAAAGCACATCTTTTCATTGTTTTAAGACTTCAGCTTCTTCAGTTTGTAATTGAAAACCAATGAAATAATTTCAGAGATTGGATTAACAGACTGTGCTACATTGCTGGGTAAACACGGTGACTAAGCCATAGGTCTGATTCAAAAGTCATATTTAATCATTGTTTACTGAATAAGCCCCAGTTAGCTAGATTCATACTGCGCTAAGGTACAAGCCATAATTTATCACTCACAAGGGCTGGTTTTCACACAGTTTTCACATAAGTGAAAACTAAATAAAACACATTTGGGCTTAGTTCAAATTGTGTACTCAGTCTATAACATCTTTCCCCCCCCCATCTATTGCCTTCCCAGTGTGTTGGAACAATAAACCTGATTTAGTGTTTTGTACAAGTCATAGGCAGATTGCATCTCTTGTCACTTGAAAGAAGTTTAGATTCCAAATCCTGTGAAATCTTTCCTCATCTTGTGGCTTGGCAGATGCGTTGGGATTAATGCAGTCTGGAATTTCAATACATTTAATATACTACCATGTTTCCCCAAAAATAAAACCCAACCCAAAAATAAGCCCTCGCATGATTTTTCAGGATGCTTGTAATCCCCCCAAAATAAGCCCCAGTTAAGATCATCAGCCAGATGGACACATTTAGTACTGTATTTCCCTGAAAATAAGACCTAACCGGAAAATAAGCTCTAATGCGTCTTTTGGAGCAAAAATTAATATAAGACCTGGTCTTGTTTTTGGGGAAACACAGTAGCCTGAGGAAGGCCTGTTGCTGTGTTACTAAAAAGGGAATCAGGTGTGGTACAATTTTCACCAGTTGCAAAGACTGAGCTTCTGTATGAATCTCCCAATAAGAAAACCAGGAAGTCTGAGACATGAGGTATGAACAGATCATTGGTATCATCATTTTTTTCAGTCTCGGATAAAGAATATTTATGAGATATAAAGATTTAGTCTAGAACAACCTTATCCGTGCTAGAGTATTAACATTTACTATATTATAAGTGGTATCTGGCTATACATTCATCATGAACAGAATGCTGTTTCTAGAAAACTTCAGTTTCTGTGGAAACCATACTGCCGTCACCATAGCATTAATGCACGGTATATGTTTATAGACACTTTCTGTAAGCTATGTCTCTTGAAACATAGGGGTATATAGGACTGATGCTTTGACACTTTCCCCTCCCATATATTGGTGGATTCACCAACATGTATTGCTGAAAAGACTGAAGGCAAAACTCCAGTCAAGAAGGTGATAAATTGATTCCAATATACTTTGGAAATGTCACTAAAAATGTCATATAATCTTTTATATATGCATAAATTATTCATTTTCCTGTTGGCAAAGCAGGTGCAGATTTGGCATATTCTGGCTCCAAAGATTGATCTTTCTTTTTTCCTTTCTCCTTCTAAGACACGAAGCAGAATGGAGATGCCAATGTGGTTCTGTCAGATGAAGATCAACCTCTTTCGTCACCCCAAGAGGAGAAGCAGCTCATGAGGGGCTCAAGTACCAAGGACAAAAACAAGAAAGCAGCAACCTGTTTTCTCCTGAGCACTGGAGATTTCTCTTGTGCTGCTGACGGTAGCATCCGGAAAGGTATGAAGGAGAATTCACTCTGTTGGTGAATGGAGGGAAACCTGTGAAATATTAGATAATTTATATGGGGCACGTTTTGCAGTCGGCTATAACTGACAAACAATGTCAGTGCTAGTTACTTTTGAAAGTTGACCTCTTTGCACTTTCTCGGTCTGTGATAGAATTGATTGGCAGAGACCCAAGCTGTATTTCTACAGGTTGTAGCTGTATAGCAATAGTAAACCTAAAAGCTATAGCTTTTCCCTCCCATTTTGTTTTTGCCCTGGCTCTATCGTTTGACTTCTTCTCGCACTGGCTCGGGCAAGCCAGAAGGTAAGAACTAAGGGGGAAAAGGGTTGGGAGAAGCAGCAGCTGCCTTCTTCCCTCTGCAGTGTAAAGTTTAGTTTATTATAATTTAAGTTTATACAATAAGTATCCTGGTTTGTGATGCCCATATGACACCCCCCCCAGCACGTGTGATGACTCTGCTCATGGGAACAATACCTTCTTCTAACCTTTATCTTATTTAAAAGAAGAAGAACCAATACTTGGCTAAGGCATTCCTAAACCATTTATACCTGCAATCTTTTGTTTCATCTTCAGCTGTTGAGTTAGGAAAATCTTATCTTGCTTGCCCTTCAGAAGTTCAGTTAACCCTCGTGATTCCCAACTTCATGTTACCTGGGAATTCTGGATAGTTGTATACTATCCTTCACATCATGAAACACCTGGTTGCAGAAGGATGGCTTTAAGCTGTAAGACATCTAATGGAATTGAATAGTTCTTGTCTACCTCTTTCTTTAACCTTCATGAAACTTTGGGGGATAACATCTTTGATTATGAGATACCAAATGTATTTTTTCTTCGAATATCAAATTTCTCTTTCCATTTCCATTTTTATTTTTAATGTCGTTTTGCATTGTACTTTGGTGTACTCTATTCTGTTAGGTTAGCCACATATCTGGCACTATTTTAAAACCAGGCAAAGTGGAGGGAGGAAAAATAGTAGGGTTAGAAGATGGGATAATAGAGTAAAGACACTGCATTGAATGTATACAACCATGGGAGAAAATTAATGACTGTTTAAGAAAATATTTTGTGATTAAAAATAAATCTGAAAGTTCCGAACTTACGGTTAGGCCCGTTGGGCCTGTTTTTCTGAAGCCTCGAGAGGGCGAAAAACGGCCCAATGGGCCTACCAGAAGTCCAGAGACTTCAGTGAGGCCTGCATGCATGCACGGGGGAGTGGGCAGCACGGGGTGGTGGTGATTGTGCGCACATGCGTGGGGGAGAGCGCATTGCATTATGGGAGTGCACGCCCTTTTGGCACCCAAGCAAAAAAAGGTTCGCCATCACTGTCTTAGAGGCAACATGTCACTGTTTCTTTCACCATTTCTTTTTCTTTTTAACATCTAACCTTACAAAGAAGCTTAATGTCTATGGAGATTCTCAGTCGTCCAAGTCATGGTTGTCCCAAAGGTGCTTTTTTCAAGAGGCAACTGGACTTTCTTGTTTTTCTTTGAAGATGTTTTCTTCTCATCCATTCTCATTC
>JANHFT010001810.1:120315-131862 GCA_032467955.1 Pseudoxenodon macrops | reverse complement strand
CAAAGTTTTTGGTTTAAATTGTATATCAGTCTTTAAGATCTTCTGAATTTGTGCCTGTATTTGTATCCAAAATTTTCCTGCTTTTTTACAAATCCACCAATCATGATAAAATGTTCCTTCATGTTGTTTACATTTCCAGAATAAATTTAAATCACCTTTATACATTCTATATAGTTGATCTGGTTTATCTAATTTATCATGTACCAACAGTACATCATTTTATTAAAAACAATTCCTTAAGACTAGGACATATAGAACCAGAGCCACAAAGGTTTTTGGACAAAACCTGGATTTGTATTTATTCCATATTCTCAAAATAGCACATCACATAATGATTTTTGAAGTTTAACCTCAGCTTCACTGTTCTATAAATATCCGTGCCAATCAAATCTTGTTCTTCTGATTCCACTAGCCTTCTGTTTCTCAGCAACATCCCTTCCTTCATCCAAGCTAAGCAACAGACAGTAGAACATTGTTTCAAATCAGATAGACTCAATATTCCTCTTTCCTTTACTTCTTGTAATACTTTATTTTAACTTGTGTTTTCTCCCCTCTGCCGTATAAATTTAGATATATCTAAATATATATGTCTATTGATCTCTCCATTAGTTCTTTGTAAAACATCACCTTATCCTCATTTGGGACCTAGATTCCCAACACTACAGTGTTAACACTATGAGGATTAATTTGTACCCCAACAAATGTAGGTGTAGATGTTCATCAGTCAAAGTTGAGGATTAATATACAAAACAACTCCATTTCTCTTTTTTGTACCGATTGAAATACATTTTTCACCTAAAGCTTTGCAAGTCAAATATTTTATATCTTTTCCCCCCCTGATATGAGTTTCTTGTAGGCAAATAATATCTTGTTCTATTTTTTTCAAATAGACATTTATTTTCTCCTTTGGGGAACATTTGCTCCATTTATATTCCATATTAAACATTTGTAATTCATACTCGGGTCAAAAATTTAGATAAGTCAATACCTATAGAATTAATTTAGTACCAGTTTTTTCCTGTTGTGATGTTTCTGTAGTATCCTCTGAGAGTTCCACTTGTACCTCCTCCCATTTTCCTTTAAATCTTTCTTAGAAATTCCATCCCCTACTGAACAGAATTCAGTCTGAATCTATGCCGTGTAAAAATAAAAAATAAAAATCACACCTTCCAATTCCCATTTCAAATCAAAATGGAATCTTTTTTTTAATTTTTATTCATCAGCCAAGAAATAATGTTTTTCTTTCTTACATAGAATTCTAATAGGAATCTCTCTCAAAATAATTTCATCTGTATTATCCATTTTCAATATTTTATTAAAATGCTATTGAAGGCAAATGAGGTCCAGGCAGAAGAAGAACATCATGGCTTCAAAATCTAAGGGACTGGTTTGGACAAAACTCAACAGCACTTTTTCATGCAGCTCTTGATGAAAACATGATTGCCAACATCTGATGACGGATATGGCACAAAAAGTAGAAGATTAAAATGCTGCTGCAGGATCTGATAACTTGTCTTCTTTCTAACCAAATGAACCAAATTATCCCTTGGGACATTTCTTTTTCTGGAAAACCTAGAATGTATTCTATAGATTTTATCTTTAGACTTTTTAAAATCTCCGTATCTTCTTTTTCCCAATCCAGAAAATTGGCCAATATTTTAATAAACAGTTCTTTAATATCTTCACTTAAAATCTCTGAAAGAACTCGGAATCTCAAACAAAATTCTTTCTTTTTCACTTTCAATAAAACCAGATTATCTAATTCTGCTTCCATTTGTCTACCTGTAAGTTACTATATAAAGTTTCCACTTCATCATTTCTTTTACCTCTGCTGATACTTGCTTTACAGAACATTCCATCTTTTAAATATCTTCTTTCATCTCCTCTCTCAACTATATAATGCTTTCATCCATTCTTTTTCAAAAGCTTTCCATTTATTGCCCATTTGTTCAAATAATTTCTAAAGCAGAACTAATGTAACTTTTTCTGCCAATTGCTCTAGCGACCCTGTTCTACCTTCCCTTCCTATTTTTCTTAGAGATGCCATTGTATATTGTGTTCCTAAAGTAAAAGTATCTCAAACAAGCAAAAGGAAAAAGCAAGCCTCCTTCTTTTTTAATCTTCTGTGGCTTTAAGAGTTTCAGTTTAATGAAGCCTCAACGCACACCATGTTTTTCACCTGGACTGACCCTTTATCTGCTTTAAAGCTTTCTTAAATCTTCTCTTTGTTAAGCTTTTTGCTGAAAATTCTTAGATATTTCAATCCTTAAAGTCTCTCTTTCTTTTTTTATAATTCCAAAAGAAGGTTTGATTTACCACACAAGAAATCTTATCTTTGTCACAGAAGAAATCTTTCTATGTTTATAGGCCAATTAGTTTTAGCACAGTTTTTAATGATATCGAAATGTCGGTTTATTTTAATCTTTTGACTATTTTTTCACTTGTTTCTACAAGTGTCACCTTGTAGGGGAGGTGAGTGGTATAGAAATCAATAAATAAATCAATAAATAACTTTCCAACGTGATTTAAGAAATGAGGAAGGCAGAACTTAATGGCTATGCCACAGTTGTGAGTATACATGGAATCCTGGGCCCCCTGAACTCAATTCTCGACTCAACTACAAAAATATTCAGGGAATTTTCAAGAAAGTTGATATCCAGAGTGTATATGGATTATCTCATGATCTCTCTTTGATCCAGAGAGATTATTGCTGCCAGAATCCTCCTTCCAGCTACTGTTCTCAGCTGTGATGTCTTTCTATTCCTTTGGAAAGTATCAGCCCACCATATCTCCCAACTCCCAACCAAAAATTGTAATAAAAATCCTTGAGGAAATCATGATGAACATTTGAATTTATACCCGCTCAATTGAAATGTAATCCTATGAATGTAAAATCAGATAAATCTCTGCAAGCCATCAGGTTTAACCATGTTACTTTTCCAACAATCACTGCTTGCCTCCTTTAAGATACCCACATATCATTTTCTACATCTTCTGTGTGCTCCTGGGTACATGAAGGTGGAAACCAGATGAAAACTACACGAAGATACAAACCAGCTATGTGAGATTGATCAAAATGATGATCGGCTGCCCTTCCGTTACAGTTAACTGGGCCTAAGCCACATTGCTTCCAATAGAATCTGTTATGGCAATGAAATACCTAGAGATAAAACCAGGTAAATAGCACATAAACCTATTTTGTTCAGTTGCCAATTATGCCATTAACGCTTCTGTCCTACAAGTTAAGAAAACCAATTGGCTTGGAAAAAAATAAGGCACCTACAGAAATGTTTGGAAATAATTCCCAACTTTCATCTCTCTCCCTCTCTTTCTCCCTCTCTCCCTCCCTCCCTAATTAATTCCTTCAATTCCCAATTTTTCAGTATGTTTACTGATACTTTTTTGCAATTAAACACAATTTTTGTAAGTGAGAGGCATCAACATACTTGAGGGAACCTCAGAGTTTCAAAGAAATACAAACCCTTTTTTATACCTCCTCTCCTCCCCTCACTCCACCCCCAGGTTCCAAAGAAAAGTGAAAATACTGAATGGCCACAGAATACAGTAATGGGATGGTGGGCGGGAGTGAAAATTAGGTTAACGAGGATAGATTAAAGTGGAGCAGAATACACTGTGAATAAAAGCCTTTTCTGATTCATTAAGAACATAAGCACATAAGTGATGCCCTTCTGGACTGGATCTCTGTCCCATCTAGTCCACCAATCTGTTCCTACTACGAGCAACCAACTGCACAAGGAAGCACAACTAGTCTCTCAGCAGACGGCCTTTCAGAGCAATCCTAGAGCAATCAAGGCTAATAGCTATTGATCCCCATGACTTCCACAAATTAGTCCAATCCTTTTTTTTGAAACTGGTCCAAACTGGCAGCCAGAACCATAACTTGTGATAATTATTTGTTGGTAGACCCCAGTTGTTTCTGTTCTATGTATTGCAATATTATTGTGCTGTGACTCACTAATTTTCTCTCTCGTTCTGAATTACTACAAAGTGCTTCCTGTTTCTCCTCGTCATCGTCCGTCCGTCCCCAATTTCTTTAGGAATCATTACACATTACTAATCGGATGAATGATTGTTTTATCTGGATATTTCTTAAAATACTCAGTTGGGCTTAACTGTAGTCAATTCATAGAAAAGTGACAAGAGGAATTATTTCAAGAACCTTATTAAAGTTTAGTTAAGAGAACTGACGTATATTTTTAGCCAATAGGCAAGTAAAATAGCATTAAAATTCACTCTGTGTTGCAGACACTTAGATGGAATCAGTATTTCAGCACGAGTCTCTCCACACCAGAATTTTCCATTGAGTGTCTGAAAAGCAAACGTAACCATGGAGACCCAGCTCCAGGGCAACAGAACTTTGTGTCAGAAAGTGGCTGCACAGGTAGAAAGATGGCCCTGTGGAAACATAATCATGTGAAATAATGTCGTATGGGACAGCTTAACAAAACCAACCTCATCCGTAGACTACCTGGGAGATACAAGTTCCATTAAATTTAGCACACTCATGATCTCCATGAAGAACACGGTGTGTAAAAAGCATAATCGAAATGCTACATACTGTATATCCCCAAAATTGTTTTTCTGGTCTTTTTTTTTTAATGAAAGTGGGACTCTTCTTTTTAGCTCCAAAAGTCCCACAAAATAAAAATTCCAAACTGTACTTAAAAGAAATCAAGTACATTTTTAGTAGAAAGTAGAATAACTTAACATGGAAGATGGAAGAATAATGGAAGACAAGAAGAATTTCAGCAACAGGATGGGAGAAATGCATTAAGAGTTATTGCGTTATGGTATATTTAATCTAGTCTTCTAAGTTGAAGCTAAATTTATAATATCAAAACCACCATAAAAGCATCTTCCTTTTCTGCTTCCCAGGATATGACTTGCAAGTTGTTATCAAATGTTTTCACCACTCATCCCATATTACTTCTGTTGTGTTGAAAAAGTACATTGGTTCTTATATTGTGAAATCATCACTTATGCGCCATTACATATACGTTTGCATTTCATTTTAATGATTTCAGCCTGTTTTTCTAAGCATCAAGACTGCTTTCCTAACTGACCAGATTCTCCAAGCTGGTGGAAAGTTCACACTTTTAGTGCAACCTGAAAAACATAACACTTCAGCATATAAGCAAATCTATTTTTTGTTATTAGTAATGATTAATGACAGACTACTCCTAAATGCATGAAGTACAAATCACCATTTCATTTCATTAACTTCATTAGCATGAAGCTAAAAAGGATCTGCCTAAAAATTACTGTAATATAATTGTTTACAAAATACAGCCATTATACGTCTCATTTTCTTATTTCCTCATACCATGTTTACCTTTTCAATGAATTCTCAGAACAAACATCAGTATATTCCTGAGACAGTCCTACCCTTTTGGATTTTTGAGCGGGCTGTGCTTTAAATCTATGTAAATCTTATCACTATTCTATTTTTTTAAAATTACTGACTGCATTTTCCCTTGCCTTTTATTGAGAAGAATGTTGCTAAGCTTTTGCATTTTCTTTGACAAATGTTGGCATCCCCAAATATTAGTTCACCTTCCCTATGTTCCTATGATTTTGCTTTGTGTTCCTATTAACTTTGTTGGAAAACTTTCTGATCAGTTCAAGATTTCCTGAGGGTTTCTTTTTTTAATGAATAAGAGAATATGTGATATTTATAGCACTCAAAATCATATTCTGCAGTTGTTTCCTGTAAACTGTTTTCTGCCGTTTACAATTTTCCCCTCTGCAACAGGATGTTTTGTTGTATTCAAATCATTTTCCCCAGGATTATTGGGCATGTTGATCAGATATGTTAGGACCTGTAATTTAATATATCTGATCAGCATCAAGATTGGGGCAAGCTCGTTCTATAACGGGCCAAAGTAGAAATGTTAAGAAAGATTCCGAGATCTTTCAACAGCACTTCTTATATGGAAACGAATGAATAAATAAACATACCTTAAAGAAAAGATATGCAGGTTTACAGTATATTTAGGAATATAAGCTTGCCTTCACAAGTTGTGGGTGTTTCATCACTGGGTTTTTTAAAGAAGAGATTAGAAAGTCACTTGTCTGAAATGGTATAAGGTCTCCTGCTTGAGCAGGGGGCTGGACTAGAAGACCTCCAAGGTCTCTTCGTGCTCTATTCTGTTTGATTATACTCCTTTATATGTGCTCTGTTTAATTTCCTGCATTGTGCTATCTGTCAGGTACTAAATTTAGCTCCTTTCGTTTGAAAAAATAGGGTGTGTTCACCTTAGATGCACCCAATCAGGGGTGGGTTCTAACTTAACTTGCCGCCGGTTCATTGCCTCCCACACCGCGTGGGCACGCGCATGCGCAGTAGGAAACCCCCCCGAAAAATTTAAAAAAATTAAAAAAGGCCGAAAACAAGATGACAATGCATGCACAGTGCTGGAAACTCGGCTTCTGCGCATGCGCAGAAGAGGAAAAAATTAAAAAACAATTATTTTTCAAAAACATTTAAAAAATAAAAGATGGCGTCCATGGAGCAGAACCGGCTCCGTGACGTCACCAGCGGTCTACTACCTACTCAGTAGAACCAGTCTGAAACGGTAGGAACCCACCTCTGCACCCAATGTATGGTCTTCACATCTAAGCACAAGTGGCAAGATGTACATCCTTAAAAATGTTTCAGTAACAAAAGAACTTTGAAACAATTTGCATCATATCACTGCAAGAAATAAGAAATAACACAGAAACATACAGACCAGTATTAAAAAAAAAATCCAGTGGGAAAAATTCTTCCATAGGGACAAAAGACATAGCTGGCTGTTACACAGTTCTGCCCTTGCTTCTAAAGGAGAGGAATGCAATGTCCCCAAAAAAAAGTTTTAAAATGACTTTATGATTTAAAAGAAAGACAAGTGACCTCCCCATTCCCAAATTAAACAATTTTAAAAGGTTGTTTTCACCATATCTTCAATCCACTGAGTAATTCGTAAAGTGGATATTATTTGAAATTCATAAACAAGTTCCTTATAGATGTATACAGTATTATATATGGCCTATTATTGTGAAATAAGGACATTATTTATCAAAACTTTATATAGGTATATGCACATATTAGCTTTCTCTCTATATAATTTTGTGCTTGTTCAGAAAGACTGTCCCAAAGGTGCTTTTTCAAAAGACAACTGGAATTCTTGGAGAAGTAAAACGTCTTCATGGAAAAAAGAAAGCAAGTCAAGTTGCCTTTTTAAAAAAAGCACCTTTGGGACAAGCAGGACCTGGATGGATGAGAATCTCCATAAACATTCAGAGAGAGACTGCTTTCACTGAAATAAAGAAGCTGGAGGTTTTTGTGTGTGGAATGTGTGATAGTTATAACACTAGCTATTTGATTATAATCAATTATTGTATTTGTTTGTAAGATGTATTGGTGACCTTAAAGCTAAGAGGTAGAATCCAATAATTTGGAGAAGATACTGAGAAAGGGTGAGATTGATGTCAGCCAACCCAGAAGCCTGTTCAGTTGAACTGCTGCTTTAGCTTCTCCGAGGAACAAGACCACAAAGTTTATTTTTCTTTTTTATGAGACTGTTTCAAGAGATGATAAACATTGAAGGGGAGAAAGGAAGAAAGATGAAAAGCAGCACAGACCTTGCTCAGTCTGACTCTTTGCAACCTGACACAAGCTTTTCTAACCAATTGCCCTGTGGGAAGGATTCTAGATGTTCGGCTATTAAATACTATTGTGCTGCTATTTTTATTTCCACCTGTTTATATTGCTTGCAAAATATTTGTAATGGCCTTTATCATGCAAGGCAGGATATCAATAATAAAATTAAAAAGGGTTCAGTATAACTATACATTTTGAAAAAATCAATTGGAAGTGTTTTGGAGTATCCACACGCAAGGAACGTTTGCTGCCAAAACTGATTTTATATCCGGGCTGTGCAAAATTTTGAAAGTGATGAAACAATTAATGTGTTGAAGCAGTTGCAGCAGTCATTCAAAAGGGCATCAATAGGAGAACTGGGAGGAGGGTAGTGAGAAAATGGACATCACAAAATACACCAACAAATTGCATTAAATGTTGGGACCTTGTTCATCAAAGTGGCATTTACCTCCTGATCTTGCTGCACCTTTACAGTATCATCATTTTTTACAGTATCATCATTTTCACATAGATTCAGTTTGCCGCAGACAAAGATGCCATCAAAGCTGTTTTACAAAAGATGCACAAAAACCTTCAGGCTCCTGGATATGCCAGAGGCCTCAATGATAGAATGTCATGATTGCTCCTCAAGTAATATGAATCATGTCACCTTTGAGAAGCAAAGTGCCTTTGAGGTAACACATGATCACCATGTACTGGCCTAGCCTCAGGGATGGGTTCTGGATATTTTTGCTGCTGGTTCGCTCAGGGTCGTGCTGCATGTGCGTGCGCAAAGTATGCACGCAGCAATAAAAAATAGCTTCTGCGCATGCACAGAAGCAAAATCCAAGATGGCGGCACCCATGAAGACACTGAGGGAACCGGCTCCATGACATCATCGCTAAGCTACTAATGGTTCTAAAGAACTGGTTAGAACTGGTAGGAACTCACCTCTGCCTAGCCTGTATTAATGCAGTGAAACTACCATATACTGGATTCTAATTTAGCAGACTTCAAATGTAAGAGTTGAAATTTGTGTCTGGACTTCTTGGAATAATGGACATTTCCCTGCGTCTGATTTTGGATGAGGCAATTAAATTATATTAATTGTTTGTCTTATATGGTGATCTGCATCATTTTTGTAATGATATCATTGACATATATGAGGTAATTTGCAGTTGAATCTTTCTCCTCCACTGGTTATTAAATGGCAATGTTATTGCATTAAGTAATTATATAAATACATTAAATGGTCTTTGTGAGATTTCCCCCAAGTTTTACATTGTATAGTATATGTATATTCACTAATAATCGAGGTTATTAATCTGAATGATAATTTATCTGTCCTCACACTTTCCAGGTGCTCTATAAGAGGAGAAAAAAACTGATGGCCAGATAGTTCCTAACTTACTTGTCATCATCCTCACCTTCAATTATGAGGTGTTTGCGATGGGTGCAAATCCGTTGTGACTGGGATTGTGTAGTGTAGCCACTATTCTGCTCATGAAACTGGCAAATGATAATACGCTAAGAAGCTATGAGATCTTGGGCTCAAGCCTAAGGAGCAAAGCAAGTTCTGACAGCTGATCACAGCAGCATATTTCCAACTAATGAAATATTTATCCCCTTTGAGACTGCTGTCTTACTTAGAAGCAACAATAACTCTTAGGTAGACCATTATTCTAAAAGAGCCTTCTCCTGTGGTCTGGCACTATTGTAATTTGGACTCTTTTGTCTGTCACTCTCAAAGGCTTAGGGCTGCTCTGGAAGTCCCGACTGAGACTTGGGGCTGTTAGTACTCCTTCAACTACAGCTTTCCCTCTACTTTTTTTGTGGCTCCTGGTTGAGGGCCTTATCCATTTCCAAGCTCTCCAGAGGTTTCACACACCCCAACCCCATCCCGAGGATACTTTCTGGCTCAGATGCCTTATTTTTAAAAAAAATCATGGGGCAATGAATATTGATTGGATGAAATCAGGTAACATTGTTTTTTAAACCCCTCGTTTTTCCTGCTTCTATGTTACGTTTCCTTTACTTTTATTCCTGTCCTCCTGGTTCTCCTCAACCATGCTTCTTATCCTGTTTCTCTTCAATCGTCTTTATTGAATATTTGGCAGGTGTCGTATTCCTAACTCTGTCAACTTAACCTTTCATGAGACATTGCTTTCTTCATTATATTTGCCATCTGAAACTTGGGATGGTCTTGATTCTTCAGATCCATAAGTTTCTGAAGTACATACTAAAAAGATCTTGGCTGAATTTCCTTGGCAAAGTCTGAAATATCAAAGACGATGATATTTCTCTTCTGAGGGAGGAGATGTATGCATACAACAAATGCATTTCAAAAAAAATATGACTCATGTTAAAGCGTAACAGTTAGAATACAAAACCTCCTGTGATGTTTTGAAAACTAACTGGTTGACTTAAATCAAACTCTTATAGCCAATAAGAACTAACTATATTATGAGGAAGTAGAAATGTTAGGTCTGCCTTCTCACATCATGCTGAATGATTACATGTTTTGGTTGAGTATACAGTGTGAGTCAAGCCTATATATGCAAGGCAGGTAGGCTGTAAGCTTTAAATGTAATAAAGTCACTGTTCTTCTGTTGAGCTTCTAGCCCATCATCCCTTCTGGACAGCAGCAGAAAATAATGGTTAGGTATCACAAAGCTGCCCATTGCTCACAGGATTCTAGCTGGTGAACAGTGGTACCATTCAAACTGCCATTTGTAAAAAATAACAGAGAATGATTTATCCACCATTATTTTTTTTGGGGGGAAGGGGAACTATTATATATAATGCATTACATATAATGCTTTCAAATTTGGAAAAACCTAATGTTTAAGTAGCTGTGCACAACCAATCAAGTCCTTGTCTTAATAAGTTGTCGGCTGATGACAAGAACCGAAATGGGCAGATTTTCTCAAGCAAAAATAGCATTTCAGCAAGGCTTGCAAGAACCAAAGAGAATCAGAAGCTATAAGAAAATAAAACAAAACACAAAATAATTACAATGAGAAACTTATCTGCCTCTCCTGCTAAACTTAACTCAGGTTTCCACTTCTTTCTTCCATGATAAAGGTAATTGGAAGAGAGTTTGAAATTACAGTACCTACTTAAACAGCAATGGTGTAATAACATCAAATTATTTGTGAGTTTACACTGAGGCTTCCTGACAATCTGCATCAGTTTAGTGACTGATGTAGCACATGCTTGTGATTGATACTTCCAGTATGTAGCATAAAGGCTGATAGTGCAGGGAAACAAGAACAGAAAATATTGTGGCAGCCCTTATGTATGAAATCTGTTGGCTACTTGCTCCATGCATCCCACACATTGGGCAGATCCTTTGCCTTATCCATTCTTGCATCAGTAGAAATTCAGCTCCTAGGAATTGCTGAAACATCTTCAGATTCCCCAGAATGGCTGCTCGTAAATGCAAAGGTTTAGAAATAGTTGTTAAAATTATACCCCTGTGGTCTCAAATCAAAACTATCATCGCATTCTCAGTTGCTTTTCTTGGCATTTGTCCTTGCCTGCCCAAATATCACTTATGCAATTTAAAGCTTTTATCAGGTGAGCAGGCTGAAAAGTGAAGCTCCAACCTCCAGCTGCCTTCCTCTCTAATTATGCCTCAAAGAAAAGAAAGAAAGAAAAAAAGAAATATAGAGAGGGGAACATAACTGGGAATGTGTTTTCTGTGACTTGGGACAGTGATCTTATAAACTTACAAGCAGCAGAACATTCTTACCCCCTGAGATGATATTGGCTCCCACTCTCTTGAAATTTTGTAAGAGCCTTAAGACTTGGCTCTGCCAGACGGCTTGGAAACAAAAACATATGAAGAACGGTTGCAGGAACTGGGCATGGCTAGTCTGGCAAAGAGAAGGACCAGGGGAGAC
>JANHFT010001810.1:102447-115099 GCA_032467955.1 Pseudoxenodon macrops | reverse complement strand
CAGTCCACGACCAAATCGGTTCCCAAACAACAAATCTGCAGAAAATGTACCTCTGTTCCCGACCATATCTTTGGTTCCTGATTTTCCCTGCTGCGGTGATTTCCCCTTCAGTGCCATTTTTTTTTCTGTCTGCGCATGCGCAGTAAGTCGTGCTTCCGTTCACAACCAAATCGGGTGCTGACTGAAGTTATGGCACCGATTGTGGTCATGAATAGAGGTTCCACTGTACTGATAGAACATCTATCTCTTTCCCAGTTTAACACAGCATTAGTGTTCTTAAAAAAATAGATAACTCTATAGAGGCACAGTGGCTCAGTGACTTAAAGACACTGGAGATGGTCTTTGTTCTGGCAGTTTGAGTCCTAGCACTGTGTGGTGGAGTGAGCGCCCTGCTACTTGCCTCAGTTTCTGCCTATCTAGCACATTGAAAGCATGCTACATGCAAGTAGATAAATAGATATCACTTTGGTGGAAAACGTGGTGGTGTTTCGTGTGAATAGTCTGCCAGTGCTGGACTTGCCCAGATGTGACATCTGACCATAAGGCAACATTGGTGATGAGAGAAGGCCCAGGATGATACTTCGTCAGCAGCCAACTACTTTGTAATAGCACTGTACTCTCCTGGCTAATGTAACATTGCCAAATGCTAAATAAATAAAGCTAAATCTTTGTTTAAAGAAGGTTTGGATTTTGAAAAGATGTTAGGTTTGCATATCTAAGACCTGACAATTGTTTTGGAAAGTACTAGTCAGGCATTATGCAACACTTCTGGAGTAGGATTCTCTGCAGAAGCCAGGTGTCCAGGCTCTCCTTTACACCCAGAGTCAAAATATTCACGGGGGCTAATGCCCAGTAATTTCAGGGAAGGGGGACATATTTTGATCAGTATGGCAATTGTCAGTACAGCACGCTAGATCATACTGATAGCAAAAACAAAAAAAAATGCTGGCGAAAATTAGAAGATGTAAATGGCTTCAGTGGTTGGTTGGAGAAGAGAGCATCGTGAAAACACGCTTAACAAAGATGGGACATGTTGGTGCTGTCCCAGTTAGGAGAATATCAGCATGAGTCCTAAGAGTCCCTCCAGGCAGATTCATCTTATATGGGTTATAAGGGGAGCTGAAGGGTGTCTGCAGGATTTCTGGTAATTAACACAGTAGTGTCCCTGCAGGATGTTCCACTGTAGCTAATAGGGAAGCTTTTATGCTGCTTTGTATGTTTACATGTACCAAGGAAGATGACCTGCTTTGGGTGATGGGTCCTGGAATATCTCACCTTCAGAACTCATGACAGGATATGTGGATATTATTGTGAGTTCTTTGTCTGATTTGAAGGGAATGTATAACTCCTGTTGCTAGGGATAATCCTTGTGTGTTGTTCTTCTATATTGTGGCTTTTTTGGGGACTGTTTTTAAAACCTATGGTTTTATTGTATTTCCTAGCCTGAGCTGAGCACCCACTGTTTATGATACCTATTCTCATTACATATTTCCATTCTAGTATAAGCACATAATTTATTTGGTTAAAATAGTGGGACCTTCTGTATTGTTCTCTTAAGTAAACCATATTCAATTATTTTGTCCCAGCCTGTGTTAATGTCCTAACTACAAATAGTCCTCAATTTACAACAGTTCATTTAGTGACTGTTCGAAGTTACAGAGGCCCTGAAAAAAGTGACTTATGAACATTTTTCACACTTATGACTCTGGCAGGATCCCCATGGTCATGTGATTTAAATTTGGATGCTTGACAACTGGTTAATATTTACAGTATGATGGTTGCATTCTCCCAGGATCATATGATCATCTTTTGCAACCTTCTGACAAGCAAAGTCAAAGGGGGAAGCCAGATTCACTTAACAACCATGTTACTAATTTAACAACTGCAGTGATTCACTTAACAAATGTGACAAGAAAAGTCGTAAAATGGGGAAAAGCAACAAATATCTCAGTAACATAAATTTTGGGCTCAATTGTGGTCGTAAGTCAAGGACTATCTGTGTTTCTCTTCACTGATGGACTAACTATACTAGGTTTGGTTTCTTGCATATTAGAAGTCCAATATTCTGTCTTATTGTGGTAAGGTGGGAGAGCAATAAATTAATAGATAAATATTGGACATAAATATAATCTTGTATTTTAATTTTGGCAGAAAATATATTTCCATCCAGTGTGTTAAATGTCATAAATGTGTATGTGTGTGTGTGTGGTGGGGGGAAGGATGGAAAAGCAACTGAACCATGTAGTATTCAGTAAGGATGCTATATATCATTCAAAAGAATTGTAAATACAATTATATAAGAATACAGTCTCAGTTCCATTATGATCAAATTCAGCCTTGTATGCTCTTCTGCTATGTCATCGTTCTCCAAACCCAATAAAGCTGCTCAAAATAGAAATTAATGGAGGTTCTGTCAATGTGATTTCAAAATAGATTCATGGTAACCATTAATTCGTTTCTATGACACCCAGTCTGAGTATGTTCTTCTGCCTGACTCCCACACAGGCTCTTAGTATTTTGTTTGGATGAAGACAACTTATATTGAAACGTGAAATTATCTGGCACTGATTTCTAACTCTAATACTTCTCAGGTTAAATCAACAAATGATTCCTATATAGATTTCATAATCTAACCTAGTGATAATATGTAACATTGCTACTATACAAAAATAATCTGATCACATTTTCATACCATCACTACTTTCACTCCTCAAACTTCCAGAACCACTATGAAGAAAATCTGTGGTTATCTTCATTTCTGAAATGCTCAAATCAAAAAGCAAAATTAGTTTTGACCTCTGATATTGCAATAACAAAAATCCAACTACCACCAAATTCCCTATAAAAGGTATAGAAAATATAACATGAGAAAAACCCCTAACTTGACATATAGTATGCATCTTGCCTGGTCTAAAAGGTAGAAATGAAGAAAATACATGTAGTCCTTAACTTACAACCATTCATTTAGTGATCATTCAAAGTTATAGTGGCACTGAAAAAGTGATTTATGACCAGTCCTCACGCTTACGGCCATCAGAGTATCCCCATCAAAATTTAGGTACTTGGTAACTGGTGTGTATTTATTTATTTATACATGTAATATTGTACAAGCTGATAATGGCTACATTGTAGCTACATTTTTGAATAAGTCAATGATAATTTACTTTGTGGTTTATTCATCTTTACATAGTGCAGACCAAATGTACTGAGATCATGGGCCACTATTTTTTTTAAATAAATTTTTATTCAATAACACAAAACTAGAAATACATCACAAATAACATATATATTCACAAATCAGTTTCCCGACAGTTTTGTGGTGATCTCAATCTACTTTCTCATAACTGGTGTGTATTTATGATGGTTGAGGCATCCCAGGATCACCATTTGTGACCTCCCCAATGGGGGAAACTGGATTCACTTAATGACTGTGATTCGGCAACAATTTGCTAGCATCATGGCAAAAAATATAGTAAAATCCATGTAATTCACTTAATAATTGCCTCGCTTAGAAACAGAATTTTTTTAAAAATTTGACTGAGCTACTAAGGAGAAGCTGCAAAGCTGCCAATTAGCATTTTGCTTACAAAATATCTAACTTAGCTGGGTGGCAAGAGAAGACAAACACTTCCTACAAAGGGGAAGCAGAGCCATGATCTCAACAAGAAGTCTAGCTTTGCAACCATCTCAATCAACCATGCCCAGAAATAAATCTTTTCATCTAACTCTGTTCACATCACTGAAACAAGAGATTCACAGCTGGCACATATTAAATAATAATTAATAAATAAAATAATAAAGACTAATAAAACTAAAAGAGAAAGTTTGGTGTACAGGAGTGGTTAATGCATCAAGATAGAAACCAGGAGACCATGATTTCTATAGCCACCTTAGGTACAAAAACCAGCTGGGTGGTCTTGGGCCAGTCCCTGTCTTTCAATTCTAGGAAGGAGCCAATGACAAACTACCTCTGAAAAATCTTGCAAAAGTGTAGGGAGTAATCCAGGCAATCACTAGGAGTCATAAACTGAGGCACACACATACACAAAACACCTGTTCCTCACCAAAACCTCCTTAAAATATACTGTAGACTATTAGTAAATGCCTATTTAAGTAAAACTATTTTAGTTCTGTGTATAAAAACAGTACAGAAAAAATAAGTAAATGTCAATAATGAAATTATGACAAGTCTTGACAAAATTACTAAGAAAAATTACTTCTGCTCTTAGTTTAGCTTCTTAGACTTTCTACTGATAGTATAAAGTAAGAGTCTTCCAAAACTGATTTTAAAACAGCATCCTTTGATTAATAGAAAATATTACTTTTTCCAAAATAGATATATCAACATTTCTGACAACCATTTTTTAACATTTGAAAGAATATTTTTCCAATTTTTCAGTGTGTTTCTTTTAGCCACTTCACATGTTCAGTACAACTATCATTGCTGATAAATAGATTCCAAAGCTTTGGTATATAATTCATTAAAATCAGGGGTGAAATCCAGCAGGTTCTGGCAGGTTCTAGAGAACCAGTAGCCGAAATTTTGAGTAGATCAGAGAACCGGGAAATACCACCTCTGGCTGGCCCCAGAGTGGTGTGGGAATGGAGATTTTGCAATATCCTTCCCCCAGGAGTGGGGAGGGAATGGGAATTTTGCAGTATCCTTTCCCTGCCACACCCACCAAGCCACACCACACTCACCAAGTCCACAAAACTGGTAGTAAAAAAAAAAGGATTTCACCACTGATTAAAATCTTTAGCAATGAAACATTTCCACATAAACCTACTTATGTACACTAACTAATTCCTGTACTCCAAAAGATATCAAATAAAAAACATGATCATGATCAATGAACCCTCAATTTTATACCTATGAGAGAGAAAATCTGATATCCTTCCTTTCAAATATTTTTGTTGGGGAGTCCAGTACACCCGAAATACATTTGTATGAATAATTTCAGATCTTTTAATTTTTTATGAATTCATTGATGCATCATTAGCTGAGATTCCATTTTTAGTGTATGTTTGATATAATATCCACACTTTAAAAATATTCTTGAACTATTGATAGAACAAAGTAACTAGGAGGTAGGAAGCCATATTTTCGCAATGATAGTGTTGAAGATGGCTTCTTTACTTAGCAAAATTAGAGGAGTAATTTGTTTCCCAATACTCCTTGAAGACTGATGATTGCTTCTGTATGCTTTTCTACCAGTTCACTTGCCATGAATCTTCTCTCCTTGGCCAACACAATGTGAATCTTGGGCACAGCAGCATAATTTGGAGGGAAGGTTTCTTGGAGAAGTAACCATCTTTTACTCAGAATCATTGCATGATGTTGGAAAAATAGGCTAGTTTGCCCCAATTTTCTCCTCGCCTTATTTTATTACTTAAGTAAGCAGAAGTGGTTTCTCTGAGGACAAGTAAACAAGAGAAATGGCTGGCAGGTCATAATCTGCACTGGAAACTTTATCTTGAGAAAGATGTTCTAGCTAGTAGTTATCCCAGTCACTAACAAGTTACTTCTAAAAATCATGAATATGATACTTTTGCCAAAAAAAAATGTTCCAGTTATCTCGTTAAAGAGGGTAAAAATAACATCAAATCAGAGTGCTTTGCACCTTGTGCATTACTTCCATTTTGTGTTTTGAGTCAGTGTGGACTCCTGGAAACCACATGGACAAGTCCCCCAATTCTTTCAGCACAAGTTTCCCTTTGTTTTCTAACTGGGGATTAACTGATGATTAACAACTGGATTTGTGCTTAAAGCAGAACGAGAACTTGCAGTCTTCTCTCAGTTTCTAGCCGAGTAAGTCTAACTACTTCCACCAAACTGGCTTTCACTTCCGTACTTTCCATTAATTTCAGCAAAAGTTTCTTTAAAAATTGCAAGTACTGCAGTACTTTTACACATTTGCTCATTTAAAATGATAACTTTGAAATGTGATTAACGGCAACATTGTGCAAACTAACAAGTCAAGACAGTTCAGAGGTTTAGCCGTGTTTTAGTGTTCTAAAATCATACTTAATCTTTGCATGTACGAATAAATTATATAAATAATTTGTAGGCCATGGTATCTTATTCCCCGAAGTGATATAGTAAGAATAGTACCAGCAGTAGTATTATTGGCTTTGCAGTTCATTCATTTTTTAGCGCTGTATTAGTTTTTTCCCCCAGTGAGCCTTCTCAGTCGATTGTTTTTTTTTAATTATTATTTGTAAATGCTTTCCTTGTTACGGCCATTTAATGGGATTTATGGAATTAATGAACGAGACTTCCGAGTACAGCAACCAAAGTACTTTAATAAACCGAATGGCTCGGCCCGTGCTTCGAAAGATCCAATTCTTTCAGGAAACCACCGAAGACGAATGGCTGGATTTTATCCCCGGCGCGGTGCTTCCTATTTTCTATGTGTTTTATATTCCTCCTGTTTTATAGCCTGGTGTTTTTAACCCTTTGTAAGCCCCCCAGAGTCGCTTTATAGCAAGGAGGCGGCCTTGGGAAACTAATTTGAATGGATTCCGGGTAAAAGCGCTTTGCTTTATGGACGGGGTTCCGACATGCGAGAAGGCAGACTCCGATCCTTTCCGTGATCCGCTAAGCCCGTTTCCCTCAGCCTCAGCAACCGAGATGCGTGAACATCAACTTCCAGAATTTCCTCGCCAGCAACTGGGTGGAGAAATGGCCTGGCTGGCGGGAAGGGAATTCTGGGAGTTGAAGTCCACACATCTTAAAATTGCTGGGGCTGAGAGAAACGGTTCCCGCCCGCACTCGCTGCGGAGAAAAGAGAGAGACGAAACGGTAACCACCCGACAAGCATTTTCCCGCCTAAGCTTAAAAAAAAACAAAACACTCGAAGTTGCGTCCCCTAGAGACGCCAAACAAAAAAAAAAACCCAACTGAGGCCACTGCTCCCGCCTCTCCGGCAATCTCGTTCGTCTGTCAAACCCAAAGGTCCCACGTGGTCTGAGCACTTTTGCGCGGGTTCACGCCGGCGGGGAAAGTGAGGCCTTCCACAAAAACTGTCAATAAGGGGATGGAGGGGGTGGGTGGGGAAACAAAGAGGTTGGGATTTCTGCTTCAGCCAATAGGATGGAAGTTCTTCCAGTTCGGACCATTACCGTTCAAGAAATCGATGAGTGATTGGCCGTTCACCCAACGGCCTGGTGAAAGTAGCGTAGGAAGGCGAGATTTCCGTTTCCGGTGATTGAAGCGTTTCAGATTCTACGCTTTTCTTCACCGACAGGTCCTTTGTGCAATGAACACGATGGGCTCCGATTAAACTGTCCAATGCCTGCCCAGTGGGCGGAGTTCCAGCCTGCAGGAGGTTCCAAGATGGCGGCGGGTGCGTGAGGCGCGATACTCCGCGCGCGATTCCCTCTTGCTGGCGCTTGCCGCCATGAAGGGTAAGGAGCGCTCGCCTGCCAAGGCCAAACGGTCCCGCGGTGGCGAGGATTCTTCTTCGACGCGGACCGAGCGGAGCAGTAAGAAGCCCAGCAATGGCGGTGGGAAATCTGCGGGCGGCGGCGAGGGCGGCGCCGGCGGCGGCAGTAGTCGGCGGAGCCTTCATCTGGAAAAAGCGAGCCGGGCCAGTAGCCGTGAATATGAATCGGCCGCTGTGGGAGGCTCTGGGAGCGGCAGCGGCCGCCACGGTTACAGCGGGAGCAACAACAGCAAAAACGCGGAGTCTTCCTCGTCCTCACGTGGCAGCAGCGGCCGCGGCGTCGATTCCCGCGCGCCCCCCGCCGACTCCGCCGGCAGCAGTGAGTACAAGACGCTAAAGATCAGCGAGCTGGGCTCGGCGCTGAGCGACGAGGCGATCGAAGACGGCCTCTTCCACGAGTTCAAGCGCTTCGGCGACGTCAGCGTCAAGATCAGCCGCCTGCCCCCGGGCACCGGGTCCGGCGACGAGCGGGTGGCCTTCGTCAATTTCCGCCGCCCTGAGGATGCCCGGGCTGCTAAGCATGCTCGCGGCCGCTTGGTCCTCTACCATCGGCCGCTGAAGATCGAGGCCGTTTATGTAGGGGGCAACAGCGGAGGGGCAAGCAGCCGGCGACGGGCCAGTCGTTCCCCAGCGCTTTTGGACAAGGAGTCTCCCTATGGGGCCTCAGCAGTGGGAGTGGCGGCATCTGCCGCCACTATCAGGCACCCTGGGACTGGGGCCACCCAGAGGGCCCTCTCTCCTGCTGGCGGAGGGGCAGGCTTAGGGTACAGAGACTTCCGATTGCAACAGCTTGCCCTTGGTCGTCTGCCCCCGCCGCCTCTGCCCCGGGAGCTGGAAAGAGAACGAGACTACAGCGGTTTCTATGATCGGGTGAGGCCCACGTACAGTCTTGATCGAGTTGCTGGAGTGGCAGCCGCTGCGTTTCGTGGGGTTGGTACAGGAACGGCCACTGAAGAAGAGATCAGTCCTGAAGATGACCAGAGAGCTAATCGTACCCTGTTTCTGGGTAATTTGGATATATCGGTTACAGAGTCAGACCTTCGTAGGGCTTTTGATCGCTTTGGGGTTATCACCGAAGTGGATATTAAAAGGTCAACCCGGGGTCAAAGTAGCACATATGGATTTCTTAAGTTTGAAAACTTGGATATGGCCCACCGGGCTAAGCTTGCCATGTCTGGTAAAGTGCTGTTGCGCAATTCTATTAAAATTGGCTATGGTAAAGCAACCCCCACCACGAGACTCTGGGTGGGTGGTCTGGGACCCTGGGTACCGTTGGCTGCTCTTGCCAGGGAGTTTGATCGCTTTGGTACTATTCGTACCATTGATTATCGTAAAGGTGACTCATGGGCCTACATCCAGTACGAGAGTTTGGATGCAGCACAAGCTGCTTGTACCCACATGCGTGGCTTTCCTTTGGGTGGGCCAGACCGTCGCCTGCGTGTGGACTTTGCTGACACTGAACATCGGTATCAACAGACCTATTTGCAGCCATTGCCACTTCCACCCCCTGCTCACTATGAGCTGGTAGCAGAAACATCAGCTTTTGGAGCACACCGTGGAGCCCCACCGGATCCACTCCGAGGTGCTCGGGACAGAACACCACCACTGCTCTATGGTGACCGTGATAGAGACTTATATGCTGAAACAGACTGGGTGCCTCCTCCACCTCCAGTTCGGGACCGAGGCAACCGAGGAACTGTGTATGATGCACTTGAAAGTCTGGAACGGCGTCGAGATGGTTGGTCTTTAGAAAGAACTCGTGGGGAAAGAGAGCTTGGTAGTAGTAGAGACCCACCTAGGAAGCGAAGGTTAGTGGAGGATGGAGGTCGACATTTGGACCGATCACCAGATAGTGAACGTTCATCTTCATCTCGTAAGCGGCACTGCCCTGCTGTAGCATCACCTCAAGATCGTAGTCCTGAAACAGGCTTAATCAGAGACCGCTATAATACTGATACTGATAGGCCCTCTTCTCGCTTACTCTTGTTGGATCGTCCTTCACCAATCAGAGAGCCACGTAAGGGGAGTTTAGAGAGAAGCCAGAGTGAGAAGCGGGAACATAAGAGTTTGATGGAAAAAGAAAGAAAACATCGCACACTTGTATCAACTGCTATCCAAGAGTGCAAGAGTCCAGCTAAAAAGGATGAGCATACTTCTGAAGGGAATAGTAGCAGTGGATCTCGGCTGAAGCCACCCCAAAAGCAGCAACAGCAGGATGGAACCTCAAAGTCGGGATCATCTACCAAACTCTGCCTAGCCTGGCAAGGAATGCTTCTGTTGAAGAACAGCAACTTTCCATCTAACATGCACCTACTACAAGGTGACCTCAGCGTAGCTAGCAATCTGCTGGTGGAAGGAACATCTGGTGGCAAAGTGGCCCAACTAAAGATCACACAGCGTCTTCGTTTGGATCAGCCCAAGTTGGATGAAGTTACTCGCCGTATCAAAGTAGCAGGACCCAATGGATATGCTATTCTCCTTGCTGTGCCTGGTACCACAGACAACCGTGCCTCATCTGGGGCTGGTGAAGCTAATACCACGTCTACCCAGCGGCCATTAAGAAACCTGGTGTCCTATCTTAAACAAAAACAGGCAGCTGGAGTGATAAGCCTCCCAGTAGGAGGCAACAAAGACAAAGAAAACAGTGGGGTCTTGCATGCTTTCCCCCCCTGTGATTTTTCTCAGCAATTTCTGGATTCTACAGCAAAGGCCCTGGCTAAATCGGAGGATGACTATTTGGTCATGATCATTGTTCGTGGTGCATCTTAAAGTCCTAATGCTTTCTGTGCTTATCCTGCTGCTTCATACAACTCCCCCCTCCTCCAGAGTCTGCCAGGTGCTAAGCCTTAGCCAACACCCTAAGTATAATTTTAGATCTGTAGTTACTGTTATTTTCCCTTTATTTTCTATAAACTCTAGCAAGCAGATATAGTAACTGTTCACTAGGCTACCCTCAACTGTCTTGCTAGTGACAGTATAGCAAGAAGGGATGGCCTGCTTTCACTAAAATATGAAACATTGAACAAGCTTGCCTCCCTCTTTAAAAAAAAAACTTTTTAAACTTGTCCTTGTTCATTTCACAACTTTAAAATAGGTATAAAATCTTTTCCTATACTTACATTCTAAATTGCCATACTTAAAACATTCATGGTTTATGCCCATTCTGAGCCCTGCAGCTTCCATAAAACTATAGTTATGATTTCAGAATAATTCCTAGTTTTATAAAATGTAAAATTGAATTAACTCATGGTTGAGTCCCTGATACAGCTGATATTAAGCCTTCATGGTGCACTATAGTTTTCTTTCAGTTGGGTTTTCAGTTTTTGTTCCCAAATTCAGAGAAATGCATACCCTTGAAAAATGTTCCTAAATGGTATATTGCTTTGTTGATTTTTTTAAACTTGTGTGCATTTAAGGGTTATAGTTGTAATGAGAACTTTATTATAACCCATTAACATCATGAACTTCTGTATTAAAGAAGCAGGTGGTTACTGGTATCATTGTTTTTGCCCATTACTAACTGTAATAGGCACAATGAATTCTAAAGTATAACTTGGGAACAAAATTTTCAAAGATGGCACTTATCTTTTGTGAAAAATTCTGCCACAGAACCATTTCAATTATCATTCTATCCCTGTGGAAATAGAAAGGAAACTTAACTGCTCAATATTTTTCAAGTAAAATATAATGGGCATTATGCGAGGTTTTATAGTCTGGTTTGCACTGTTTTAATCTCGACACTTTTGAATTCACCTTGTATTTCTAAATATTGGGGAAGCAATTCAGTTTACTAAAAACATAATTCGATTGAAAGTAAGCCTTTAAAAGCAGTTCTTATTTTTTAAAATATGTGATAAGACTTAGGAAAGAATCAACAGTCTAAATGTGTGACTTTTTGCTTGGTCTCTTCTCTAGTTCAATATTTTTGTTCATTTGTAAAGCCACTGTACAATAACAATATGTTTCTCATGTGTAAACCAATTTTTCAGTTTGAATAAGTACAATTACGATAGTTGAAAAGTGGGTTAATGAAACACTGCTCAGTGAAATGTTATTGGGAAACATGCTATTCTTAAAGTATTTTTTCAAGTAGAGCCTCACTTCTAAAACTATTACACCCTTTCACTCTTTAAGAATGTGGGCACAGTAACCTAAATCCTACAATTCTGAAATACAAATTGAAAATTAAATTGTTCTGTAATAAATGAAACCTGGAACTGTGAACCAAATTAAATCTAGCCACTGTTACAGGCAGAGTCACTAAGACAGATTTGTGTTGCCTGTACTGCATAATATTGGATTATCCATATTACTTGCATTTATCAAATGAATATGCTAATGGCTACATAAAGAGTTTTCTTAGTGTATTTATTTGGAGAGGGAATTTGCTCTATGTTGAACTAAAATATTAATGAATATATTAATTTAAAAGCCACCCTTGTATTTTTTGGGAAAATCTTTAATATCAGATTCGAAAGTCAAACTTTTTGGCAAATACTGATGTGCTCTCCTTGTTAAAAAAATCCTTCAGAACTTGAATTTGGGGTAAAGTGAACATACTGACATTTTAGGCAATCTTTGGGAACCAGTATTGGAAAACCCTACACCATGGATTTCTTTTTCTATTTTAATTGAAAATTATGTTCACTGCTGCTTCTTATGATTTGAACTGGGTAAAGGATATGTGAAATGGGCAATTCAGTTTTCCAAACCTTTAAGATTTTTTTTAAAGAAAGAAGATAGTCCAGTAGTAGCTATAGAAAGCAAAAGAATATTAGGAGTCCAATTTAGACTAAAATGATAACCAACATTGGGTGGCTCAGCACTTAGTTATAGCTGCTATAGCTTTTTGTTTGTATTAGGATAACAGCAGTGCAATTATTCATTTGAGCCACCCTTCAAGACTTTAGCATAGCAAAAGTTAAGTTTTGTGACACATCTGTATGCAAAAAAAGAAGATTGTGATCTTTTGTATATGGTATTATGAAGCTTTAGGGCAATGTATATTTGAATGCTGCATATGTTCAGAAATTTGTTTCCAGAGTTATAACAATTAGAATGGATAATGTGTTTTTTCCTGAGTCACTTAATACCACTTTTGGGGGAGCTGGATAGGAAAATCTCAACTGGCATGTTGTCTTTAGGATTTAAATTCTATAATTGGAAACTTAGGAATTTGGGTCCTCCCCCCCCCCCAGCATAGATGC
>JANHFT010001810.1:9167-28963 GCA_032467955.1 Pseudoxenodon macrops | reverse complement strand
TCTATCTTACCATTTTACCAGGCATTCTCATTGAAAAGCTGACTGACCTGAATTTCCCTCCTCTCACTTGTGACTGGCAAAGACTTCCTGACCGATAGTTCACAAACAGTAAGGGATAAAGAGGTTGTGATATGTCCTAAGATTGAACTAATATTAGTATTAAATATATTTAATTAGTACTTAATATTGATATATTAATATAATCTCAACTTTCCTAAACAGTTATGTTCAAAAGATATTTGCCAAGGACTTTAGATAAAAGTGGAACATTTGCCTTGGAACCATTAGAACTGGAAAAATACACAAGGTCATGTGGAACTTGCATTCTCCCTCACTCCTCCCTGATACATTTACTTTCTTCATAGCCTTTGCCATTTATGAAAACATAAGGCTGCAATGCCCAGTGAACAGAGTTCAATCCAGTTAAAGTGAGCAAGAGCTATATTGAGCAAATTTACTTAAGATTGGGCTGCTTATATAAGGTTTTTTGTGTGTGTAAACAATAACATAGCAATAGAATGAAATCTAATCACACGGAAGATCAATTGAAATTTATGAGGCTTCATTTAATGTAAACTCCATTTATTTCAATATGGCTGCTCTAAGCAGAGTAAGTCTGCATTTACATAATAGCAAACTCCTGTTGGAGATTACATAGTAAATCAACTAATGCACAAAATGCTGTCAAAGTATGAACATTTCCTATAATCTGTTGGAGAGAATGTATGTGCTAGAAATGCTTTCCCCCTCTTTATACACAGATTATGAATATATCTTTATAAATTCTACTCTTTATAAATTTATGTTCATAATGCTCTGTTATCTTACTGTGCACAAATCCTTCAGGATATGTTTGACAATTGAAGAGTGAGAACAACATAATGTTTTGGGTTGGCACTTACAATCTTTTGATTAATGTTCCTTTTATAATTTTTATTTTTTTAATGCAGAAAATTAAAATACAAACTTCAAAGAAAAAAATATGAAAAGAAGACAAACCTAGACGAAAACTATTTTAAAATGTGAATTAAAAGACAAAAAACAGATATTCATATTATCTCTCCACTAGTTGAGCACTAACAAATAATAGCTTTCTCCCCTTGCAAAGAGGTCTTAAGATCTACATCTATTTAGTAACCAATTCAACTGTGATACACCTATTTTATATTAATGTAAGAAAAATAGTTAACAGGTTAATCAACAAGGAAGTTAAACTTCAGAGCTCTCTGCAACTGTCGCTTATTGTAATTAACACATAAGTCTACAATGGTTTCTTATCTGTCACAAATCACCCCAATTATTATCTCTGATCCATCCATGATCAAATATCCTTGTTTGACGCTCAACAATAAAACTATTATTTAGTTTACTCTTATTAATAATGCCATTAACTAAGGATCTTCCCAGCAACTGCATCTCATTCATAAGGACTATTACTGCAGTCTCTGCTGTAAATCAGAGGTGGGTTCCTATTAGTTCGGACCAGTTCTACCGAGAAGGTAGTAGGCCGCTGGTGACGTCACAGAGCTGGTTCTGCTCCTTGGGTGCTGCCATCTTTTTTTTTTAATTGGATTTTTTTTCTTCTGCGCATGCGCAAAAGCTGAGTTTCTGGCACTGCACATGCATCACCATCTTGTTTTGGGCCTTTTTTGGGGGGAATGTTTCAGGGCTTTTTTCTACTGCGCATGCGGCGCGCCCACGTGGCGCAGGAGGCAGCGAACCAGTAGCGAGGTAAATTAGAACCCATCCCTGCTGTAAATATTTCTGCAGCATCCATTGTTCAAGGGTCTTTCTGAAAACACAGCAGCCATCTTGCCAAGAGAATCCAGCCCATCACACATCATTTCTATTATCTCTGAATTTCTTGTACTTGTGTCCTTTTCAATCATTAATGCCAAGGCTATAATAGTCAGACCAGATTTTCTTCTTCATGTCTGGCAGCGACAAATCAAATTCCAATTCATCAGATTACAAACTGATGTTTTCTGCTTTTGGGTACCATCCTGGGTTTTATCTACTCTTTTTATATGGTTTTACATGCATCGTGTTTAGTCAAGGAAAATAATGTTGCAATAAAGACAACAAAAATGATTCCAAAAAGATGCTGACAAGGATAAAGCATCTAAGACCTAGAATGGTACCCCAATCTTAAATATCTCTACCAGTATAGCATCTCCAATTTGTTGAGGATTTCAGTAATGTTATTTGAAACGAATAGTTTGTTATATTGTGATAGGCAGTTGCTTAGTCCTGTATAATCAAGCCACGAACTACTCTGAAACAGAATGAATTGGCAATGTAGTCACTACAGCAAATGATACATATTGGAGATCCTGATAAGATTTAGATGTATTTACAGAGAGCAAAGTGAATTGGTCACCAGAGATTAGAGTTTCTTTGTTGAATTATGATAACCTGTTATTCAGATGAAGGTGGGTTACTACTCCAGTAGCTATAAAATAGGAAACAAGATGTAGAGCAGGCACCAGCACAACTGGAGATCTTTGGTGGAAGGAGCAGCATGAAGTGCCTAGCAATTCTCTTCGCTCTTGTGGCTTTTTCTGAATGTTTTGTTCAGTCAGTCCTCATTTTATTACTAATATTTTCATCACTGACAGCTACAATTGTTTGCTTGTTTGCTTGTTTACTTGATTTATTAATCAACTTTCTATTCTGGCAATACAGGGGAAATAAACTATGGATGGTATATTCAGATTTAAAATTGCATTGTTATTTTAATACAATACAATGCAAAGAGAAGGCATTATTAAAGGCATTATTATACTCTTTTGATTTTACTAACATGTAAACATCATCTTAAATATTACCTAAATCAGATATTAAATATCTAGAAACTAGTTAAAAATTTCAACTAATGCTTTTAAAGTTTAAAGATGGAATAAATTAACTTGTAGCATTTTCTTTAGGCAGTCATATCATCTCTTACATTTGCGCAACTCTTTTGGTTCGTTATGTTCATGAGTGTGGGCTGCATTTAATATTTTTGCTGCTGAAGGAGTCAAGTTGAAAGCCAATGATATTTGATTGAAATCCATAAATGTTTTTACTTAATTTAGATATAGGGTGGACGACAATGTAAAACAGTATAACTTTTTTTTCCCATTAAAAGGAACATATGTAGAGGCACGACAACATAGCATCTATTCATTTTGTTCTTTTACGCCAGGATTCCCATCCAGAAAGGAGAGAAACTTAGAGATATCCTTAGGCAGAATCATTTGCTGGAAAATTTTCTACAGGAACATCATTATGACATTAGTACTAAGTACACCAAACATTCTCCAGTTGTTTTCAATCCTGGTCAGCTGGCTGATGAACCACTCTTGAACTACTTAGATGTAAGTTGCTGGTTTTCTTTTGATTTGCCAATAGGAGAGAATAGCTCAGGATTGAACTGTGGAGTCCTTGATGCTCTCTAGCTTGGAGCCCTGTGTCCAGATAGTATGTTTTAACATGGAAAAACCTTTCCCCAAATGTATGTTATTAATTTCCTGTGATATTTGAACAAATGTAAATTATTTTACCAATATAGATGTCAAAGTGCAAGTGAAATAATGCTAGCTCGATTACTCTTATTTATGTAGCTAAAAGGATGGCACACCCTTTTAGCTACATAATTACATAATCTGTTAATTCATTCGGTTTCTATTTGCGTAATTCCTACCTTGTTGTATTATTCCCTTCTATAGATGTTTTTTTCCCTTGCTTTATTTTGTAACACTTAGGTTTATGGTGTTTATTTCATGCCTCAATATTAAAACATTGTCAAAAAGATGTACTGTAGTCAGGTCTTCCAAACATATTTTTATTATTTTCAAATCAACAGTCCCAATACTATGGAACAATCTACATTGGAACACCACCGCAGGAATTCATTGTTCTGTTCGACACTGGATCATCAAATCTCTGGGTACCATCTGTTTCCTGCAAAAGTCCAGCATGTAGTAAGTTCTAACTGTCTTCATCAGACCTGATCAAAGGGGTTCATAAATGTCCTAAATTGTATTACATTTACTGGATAGCAGTGATAGCTATAAAATATGCAGCTTCACTGCATCATAGCTAGAAAATCCTGCAAGATGAAAAAAAATTGCCCGAAGCCATTGCTCTACTTAATGAAGAGCTTCTCTAAACAGGGATGCAGATCTGATAATAGTATGAGATGCCCTGATCCCTGAAATCTCACCCAGCTGTCCTGAAGGCATGCCATTGTAGCAGAATGCACAGCTAGCACAGGCTTTCTTAAAAATGAGGAAAACTCATTTTGCAGCACAAAGGGAAAAGCACTTGACACAGGATGGCCTGTGTTTCTCTGGAGAGGACATTTTGTCTGCTTCACTCCTCTTCTTTCACTGCAGTTTAGCACTGTGCTGGCATGAAAAGTAGACCAAACAATAAATTAAAGGAATAAAACAAGGTCCGTCAGCATGCTATTGTGAGGAGCCCAGGAATAGAAATATGCTTACTTTATTTCATTTTATGTTTTTAAAGATTGGTGGAAGGGGACAGGGCAGAGGTGGGTTCCATTTACGGTTGCCACGGCCTCCTGCTAGTGAAAACGCACACGAGCCTCCCAACCGCCATTTTCACTGGCAGAGGGCAGGATGCCCTGGCAACTGAAAACACAGCTCAGGAGCCCATTTTCACTGAGAGAAGCACTGCTGGAAGATCCTTTGCTGTTTCCAGGGCAGCCCATGGGCCAGATATAAGTAGTACCCCACAAGCTGGATCCGCCCCCCCCTCCAGGCATTGAGTTTGACACCCTTGTTCTAAGGAATTTGTTCCATTGAATATTATGGGATTTGATTTTGGGAAAACTGCACAGATACATTTTAGTTTGTAAAAGCACAGGGTAATTTTCAGCAAAATGTTGCAAAATGGTCTTGTTAAAATCCTTCTTTGAAGACTGACACAAACAGTAACAGATCGTATTTTCCAGAAATAACATTATTTTTTATATTAAGCGATATTCCTCTAGTAAATAATTCTATCCACTAGTTTTAGTAACTATTTATGTGGCTTTTCCTTTTAATAGGCTAATGTTTAATGTTTAATGTTTTCCTTCTAATTGGCTAATAACTATATATTTCAAATGTAAAATGTTGCAATATTTTTTCTCAAGAAGAAATGTATATGTACCGTGCTTGATACCCACCATTGATTAAAAGCTGTTTTAATAGTAATTAATTAATGACTGGTGTTTTGTTTTGTTTTACATTTAGAAACACATCGACGATTTAACCCAAGCCTTTCTTCTACTTTCAAGAGCACAAAACAGTCTATGGCCATTTGGTATGGCACAGGAAACATGGCAGGCATGCTAGCATATGACACAGTGAAGGTAAAACCATGCATTCTATAGGTACCTAAAAGATGAGCAGATAGTAAGTGGCTAATAAAGTCTATTTTCAACAATGGTGACGTTCATACCAATTTTGCAAGTTAAAACAAGATATTCCTAATTCTCTTCCCTTTCTCCTGGGGTTCTAATACAATAGTATCAATAGCATGAGAAGGCTCTTTTTGAACTGCTAATAAGGAAGGGTGGCAATTAATAAAGGAAATCAATGGAAGCTTTCATGCCTTTTTACTATTCACTTGTTTAACAACAAGCATTTACAGCTCAGTCCTGGTTTTCAGCTTTCTGCCTAAGTCTCCCTCCCAGAGAATATGTTTCTTGCCAGCTCTTCTGCTAGCTGATTTATTTAACTTATTTATTAAATTTCTATGCCACACATTTCCCGTACAGGGTGACCCTGGGTGGCTTTGTTTTCCTTCTCCTTTTACCTAATTTCTTCTCCCATTTCTGGGCTTAAAAAAGAAAGAGAGAGAAAAGAAAAGAATGGGTTGGAAATTTCCTGTACTATGTTCAGCACTGCTTGACTTTCTCCTGGATCTGCTCAGCTGAGGATCTACTTCTTCACCACTGGGGAAACAGTAGGTCTTCCACAAAGACCAGGGCTTTACCAGTGACTGACAATTCCATTCTCCCTGACTTGGTCTTGGATAGAATTCTCATTCCTTGGGGTCTTCCCTTCCCTTCTTCTAGGAAAGCCACTGTTGGATCTTTCTTTTTTCTTTCTCAATTTACCAAGAACTTCTCTAACTTTTCTCTCCAGTCACTCCACTCACTCTATGCATAGACTTTTTCTGCTCTCTCTCTCCCTCTTTCTCTCCCTCTTCTCTAGGGGTTGCAGTTTGAGAAAATTCATTCTTTATTAAATAGAATCTTGGGTGTATAAAGAAAGCAATAAAAAAAAACCTAAACAGATGCTTTGATCCTCACTGTTTGGCCTTTAAAACCTGGTAACAGTTTGTGATGTTATACGTATGTAGGTTGGGATACTAAGGAAAACTTTATCCATATACTTTTTAAAGTGAATATTGTTTTAAGCCTTGGAAAAAAATTAGAAACGAGTTCTTGTTTAAACAGGATCATCCGGTGGTAGATATCTGGTGGTGCCTACAAAAGGCATCTTTTCTAGTATTTCCGCAGAGATTTATATGACTTTCACCTTGATGATGTTCAAGAAATCTCTGAAATCCAGACTGTTCCCTGGCCTTGGGATAGGGTGGATGTTTAACCTTATAGGATTACATTTGTCCAAGAGATTGTGTGTTCTGGATGTGCATAGTTTTTGCTTCTTGTTAGTTCCATTTTTAATTATTTTTAAAGGTTGTATACTATCTAGAGTCTGTATGGCTTTAGAATTCAACCTTCCATGTTAGGCTATGGTACCTGAACATATTAGAGATAGCAAGGCAAGTTGCTGTGGGTAGTTATTAAAAAAAATCAGATGACAGTCACAACCATCAAAGCTCCTGACTTTTTTAAGGGGATGGGGTATTGTTTAAAAAAGAGGTGGGGTTTCAAATTCATGGTTGTAGGCACCATGATACCCATCCACCCGGGGGTGCAATTCAGCAAGTTCTGACAGGTTCTGGAGAACCGGTAGCGGGAATTTTGAGTAGTTTGGAGAACTGGCAAATACCACACCTGGTTGGCCCCGGAGTAGGGGAGGAATGGAGATTTTGCAGTATCCTTCCCCTGTCACGCCCCCAAGCCACGCCCACCAAGCCACGCCCACCAAGCCATGCCCACAGAGCCGGTAGTAAAAAAAATTGAATTCCACCACTGCATCCACCCCATCAACATCCCAGTAACAAGGTCAAGTCTTATGCTCATTTCTGCAAAGGAGGGGGGAAAATGACAGATTGTGACACTAAAGTCTGTGCATGATGCCAGTAGCTACACATTCTCCTTGGAGCCTGGGAGCAAAATCAAATAGAATTGTTACTGGTTTTGGACAGACTCAGCCTCTTGAGTAATTTTAATTAATTAGTGAAAGGCCCTGGCTGACTCAGTTATCGTTTTGAAGCCGTGATATTTATTAATTTAATTGTGTTCTAAAGAATATGAGCATAGGCTTATGAAGGTGGCCATCACTCATAGTATTAAAAGTCTGCTCTGGGGTTCACCAGGTTAATAAATAAAGGAATATTTTGTTTCTCTTCTAGGTGTCCAGCTACATTGATACCAATCAACCTTTTGGTTTGAGCAACGTAGAGCCAGGAAACATTTTTACCTATGCAAAGTTTGATGGCATCTTGGGCTTAGCCTACCCCTCAATTTCGGTTGATCAAGCAACTCCTGTCTTTGATAATTTGATGAAAGAAGGTTTAGTGCAACAAAAGTTGTTTTCTGTTTATCTCAGCGGGTAAATAATATTTTGATCTACCAGTTGTTGTTAGTGTTGCAGGGAAAATACACCATGGAATAGATTTCTTTGGCAGCCCAATCATGTCACCTGAATAACGCAGCGTTGGGTTGTACTCTTAAAGTGTTTGAGATGACCATGGCATATAACTCTAAAACAATTAAACTGCAAAGAATAAGGCAGCTGCTGTTCTACAGAGCTTGCATTTGTGTAAAGACCAACATTCTCACAGCAAAATGTTTATGGAGATTCTCTATCATCCTGGTCATGGTTGTCTCAGAGGTGCTTTTCCCAAAGGCAACTGGATTTTCTTGGTTTTTTCCCCCTTGAAAATGCTTTGATTCTTAGAGCCCTGGGCTGCAGTGGTTAGAATGCAGTATTGCGGGCTAATTCTGCAAACTGCCAATTGCCAGCAGTTCAACAGTTTGATTCTGACCGGTTCAAGGCCGACTCAGCCTTCCATCCTTCCAAGATCAGTAAAATGAGGACTTAGTTTATTGGGGGCAATATGCTGATTCTGTAAACCACTTTGAGAGCGCTATAAAGCACTGTGAAGCTGTATATAAGTCTAAGTGCCATGCTATTGCTTCTCATTCAAAAAGTTTTATTAGCTCAGAAGCCATTTTGAATGAGAAGTGAAACTTTTTTCAAGGAAAAAAAACCAAGAAAGTCCAATTATCTTTTGAAAAAGCACCTTTGGAACCTCTCATGGCAAGTTCTCTTAATGATTCTGCATTAAGATTTAAAGTAGCATGGGATGGTTCTGATTTCACTATGTCAGCAGTAGTAGAGAGCTGAGCCAATGGATTTCTGGGCCAGCTATGGTTGTGTTGAAATTGATGTTTTCTTTTGCAATTCTTTGAAAAGCTGGAACTCCATAGAGCTTATGAACAGACTGTCTCATTAATGGGGAGATCTTCTACCCTGGTCCTGGACTGGAGCACTTATTTTGCTTGGTGGCTTTGCAGTTCAGCCTCTCAGAATCTCCCCCTCCCCCTCCGTTACTGGGCAAATATGCACAAAGTGAAGAAAAGTCTTGAATGGATGGGTGGAGTGGGAAAGTGCAAGCAGATCCTTTTGTTTTCTTTTGTTGCATGTGTGGATGAGGAATCTTTTTTTTTAAAATTCTGGGACACGGGAGAATAGCAGTTATTATTTAAAGTTCTTTGTAACCATGATATGAACATCATCTGGCATTTTGTAACAGTAAAGCAGGTTTTCGAAAAGTCACAAGTTTAGCTGAAAACTTAATGTGCATCAAGTGACTTGACAACTTCATATTCATGTTTCAGAAAAGCAACTGGGAGCATGATCACTTTTGGTGGAATAGATCATTCTTACTATACTGGTTCTATTAACTGGATCCCTCTGAGTCAACAATCATACTGGCAGATTTCAATTGACAGGTAAGCAGGATTTGCTATAAGTACTGTTATTTAGATGATAAACAATATAGTATATAGATTGAGTTCTTTATTATTATTAGATATTACATTGGAAAGTTTTATGAAATACTTTTAAGATTCATAACCTGAAGGGATAAGAAGTGAAAAGAAAGGAAGATAAGTGAAGCCCTGGAAAGAAAGAAAATGCTGGAAAGAAAATGTTGCTTACACATGGCCTGTTACATCCTGGAAGAGCACAGGCTCCTGCTCTAAAGAATTCCCAGCTACATATATTATAACTGCTTTCTGCAGTTTCAAACACATATCCTGGTTTAGTCTTGACTCTAATTATATAGTATAGAACCATATTAGTCACCCTCACAATAACTTCTTAAGGGACACATTAATTATATTTTAATAAGTGGTAGCCTTTTTTTACTTCTAGATCACCATCACATATTTTCTGTTTCTTAGTGTTTTAGTGAATGGTAAGAAGGTTGCCTGCAATAGTGGCTGTCAAGCAATTGTTGATACAGGTACCTCTCTCTTGGCTGGTCCATCATCTGCCATAAGTAGCATCCTAAAAGCCATTGGAGCTAACCAGGTAAGATTAAACCCCTTATTCTCTGCCATTGTATTTGTCATCCATTACATTTGAAAGATCCTTCTACTCATCCTTATCACACTGATGCCCATACAATACCAGGCTGTGAGGGGATTAGGAATGGAAATGCATAGATTGGTAGACATCTGATTTGTATTACTGCTCAGTTTGCATTGTGGATTTCTACCTCAGCAGATTTCTGCCTGTATATTTCATTAAAATTCAAATGTAAATTTGACAATCCTGTTAAGGTAAAGTTGTATTTTACTCGTAAAGTGTATGTGATGATCATGGGTTATGGCTGTAAAATAACTCAAATAGTAAAGAATATTAAATCTTCCTAGAGATTGATTAAAAAAAACCACTTCCTGTATTTATCATGTAATCAGAGTAACTGAAACTATCTTGATTTGCAAGGTGATGTTCACCTCAAACATAAAACTGAATGTTTATGGAGATTCTCAGTCATCCAGGTCATGATAGTCCAAAGATGATTTTTCAAAAGGTAATGACTTTTTTTTTGTTTTTCCTTGAAGACATTTAATTTCTCAACCAAGAAGCTTTTTCAGTTCTGAACTGAAGAAGCTTCTTGGATGAGAAGCGGAATGTCTTCAAGGAAAAACAAAAAAAGTCAAGTTGTTTTTAAAAAAAGCACCTTTGGGACATAAGACAATAAATAAAAAAGTGAAGTACCACTTAAGACAGCAATTTTACTTTCTTAAAATTTCATATGTGGAACAAAAATGTTGCATTTTGTGATTTAAAAAAATAACTCTCTCTTGTGATCAGAATAATTCAAGAACACTCTTCCTTGTTTTGTGTAGTCTGTAATCAACTGCAACAATCTCGGCAATCTACCTGATATTGTTTTTGTGATCAATGGAATCCATCATCCACTGACGCCAGCAGCTTATACTCAGCAGGTACGTAGTAGATTTGGATTTATACTCAGTGCTTGGTTACTACTATTTCTATGCAGATTAGAAGTGCATAACTCTGTCCAAGGAAAGGGATGAAAATGGAAAGATGGGGCAATCTTTTGTAAGAAATTTCACTTGGGTCTGGAAATGCTCTTTTGAAGTACATCTCAAATTCAAAGATAAAAGTGCTCTTCTTTGGAAGAGCAACGATACCTGTTCTCAGATACTATTACATTAATACAGATTTGATTCTTGAATAAGGTTTTTGACCTTTAGTAATTTTGTCCTGCAGGTTACGTGTTTATCACCATCAAGACTTTTTGATCCAAAAGTTGCAGTATGATATCAGGTGTCGCAAGTGTTTGTTTAGCTGTTCCAGGAAAGGCAAAATGTGGAAGAAAATAATGCTGTTTTCCCCCCAGTTCCTCTTTGCATAGAAAATTGCAAAATATCATTTTCTGCATATTTTTTTAAAAGACCACACACAGTAGGTGTTTTTGCAATGGCAATGAGAAAAAAACACCTCTGGTCGCCATTCTAATTTTAGCTACTTGAAGTCAGAGGGTTACACTAAAGGAAAAAGAGCAGCGTAAAATCTAGACCAGAGCTTCTCAACCGTAGCAACATGGTGGCTGGGGAATTGTGGGAGTTGAAGTCCACTTATCTTCAACTTGCCAAGGCTGAGCAGTATTAATCTCTAGATAGAACATGATCTATTTTATATGGAAAGTACATGAGATGTAAAGCTGTAGTCTGGCAAGTTTTATTACTCTCTTATTCCAGATACCGCTATGTCCAACTACCCCAGCACACCATAGTTATGTTCCCACAATATAATGAAAAGCATAAGCATAGCAGTAAAACAAAGGCTCAAATTTGTGCTTGGGAGATCCTTCATAGCATACCTGTCAAGTGCCAGGGAAAACAGGAGATTCAGGCAGTTCAAATAAATCTGAATATAAAGATTTATTGCAAGCTTAAGCTGACTACAAAATCTGAGTTAGTAATGGTCAAGGGCAGAAACTAAGAGGCATTCAAGGTGGGCTACGCTTAGATCTCTTGAGGACTTGCAGGGACTCATGACTTATGACATGTTTGACCCCTCCTCAGGTTCAGTCTGGTCATTCTCATACAAATCTTTGCACTAGACTTACCAGACATTGATGCCTACTGATAATATACTATCATATCCAATTCAACTCTTCAAATGTGTAATTATAAACTCCAACAATTCTAGAATAGTATGGGCCCTAATTTTAGCTCTGCTGTCTGGGAATTTTAGGCATTGTCCCAAAACATCTGAGTAACCCTGCATATATTATCTATGGCTGGGGGATACTAATCAGTGAGTACTTTTTATGCAATCAGTACACCAAAACAGAACCAAGTCAATCACCCTGTGAAAAAATAGGTTGCTAAGGAATCTCCTCCATTATATTATTTCAGGGCTCGATGGATATGTGGAAACCACAGTCCACTTCCAAGCTTGAATCTCCTTATAGTTTCTATATATGTGCTTAGTGAATTAGTTAATGTTTGAATTCACATAATATTTAAACTATAAACAAATGGAATAAGCTGATTTGCACAAGATCCTAAGCCACAAAGAATCAAGCCAAAATTTACACTAACCAAGCATATCCATTTATTCGGATGAGTCTGTAAAGTTTTTAACTGATCTCTCAACAGTGTTATCTCATGAAAAATTATACTCTTGATATTAATAACTCTCAATAACATAAATAACTTCTATGTTATTAATGTCTTCCTGGATCAAAAGTACAGCAATACAAAATAACACTATTACAATGTCCACATAAATTCACTGGCATTTCCCCCCCCCCCCTGAACTAGCAGAAAGAGTTTCAATACTATCCTGTCCCACTGTATATCCATTGGCACAGTTCAAAGATAGGATAATATTACAGTTCAATTCTTTTTGCAATGAAGAAACACACAAAGCATTTTGCAAATCTGGAATCTCCATACAGCTTTTAAAGAGCTTTCTTACTTGAACAATTGGAATTTAATTCCTTTGGATATCACCTTAACTAACAATCTCTCTGTAGACCATATACCAGCATTTATTTTATTTAGTTTATATTCACCTTTATATATTTTCACTTGCTTATCTTTTTGTGTTTGTAGATTTCCTGGTACAATTTGACTAAAATTAATTCATTGAATAATCCCTGCACAGATTCAGTTTTATGGCTGTTTTTTAAATTTTTGTTGTTTTCTTCCTTCCCTCTAGATTATGCCAGGCTATTGCAGCACTGGTTTCCAACCAGGTGGTGGGGATAGCTGGATTCTGGGAGATGTGTTCATAAGAGAATACTACACCATTTTTGACAGAGGCAACAATCGAGTTGGGCTGGCAAAGGCAATCTAAGAAGAAAAAAACCCTGCTTTTTACAACAGTGAATACTGTATCTGTTTAATCAACACATCCATCTGTATTTCAACTTCTCAGCAATGTATTGAATTAACTCTACTCTACCCCTGTATTTTTAAACACAATAGCTGATCTATTACAAGATAATTAGCAAATGATAGCACTATTCAGGTATTTCTAATTATCGCTGGACTCAAAAAATAAATGCATAAATAATATCTTGTTCCAAAGCTGTGTTCTTTGCACATATTCATGTCAGCTTGCATGAGCTGTGATAAAATATATTAAGATTTCTATACTGACAGAAAACAATCTCCAGATAGAGATTATACTTTTATATTGGTCATAACTACCTGCCAACTGACTCTTTGAAAGTATTGTGTTCCTGGTTAGATAGAAGAGATTGGTCTTCGACATAAAACATTTCTTTACTAGGTCCCCATATGTGTGGCATTGCCATATATTAAAAAAAATATAAGTCTCAGAATCACAACAAGGCATAAATCAGGAAGTAGGAAGTGGGCATATGCTTATTTATATTTAGACATGCATATTTATGGCTTTTCCTCAGTTCTAGAGAAATGTGCCTTGAGTGGAGAGGAAAGTATGTTGGTCTAAAAAGCTACTGGCCTCACAGCCTACCTTTAGAGCACTTTAGCAATCCAATTAGTGCTGCTGCTGACCCACATTGTAACTTCTGGTAGCTTCAAGGTAACAACCAGCAAAATCTCTGATGTTTCTTATCTGTGGGAAAATGAATTACCAATCACTCTCCAGAAAGTATGACTAACTAGGGTTGGGGAAGTTCAAAGACCTTTCTTTGCACTCAGCTAGGATATTATTTAGAGTTGGTTTGTTTGTGGTAGTTCACAGTCAGGTTTTACTTATAGTCTGTTTGTTTGTCAGGAGAATAGTTGTCCCTCCATCTGCTGAATGATTTGAAGGCTGATATGGCAAAATAGCCTGTGTTTTTCAAACGGCTGTATTGGAAAGCACAGGGTAATCTGCCCTAAGCCTTCACTGCTTCTTCTTGCCTTCATTTTCATGGTAAACTGCCTGCCTCAGCAGTCCCATTGTCTGTCTTTGCTGCTGCTCACCCAATTATTCCTTCAGCATAGCAGCACCTGGCATCAATCTGCCTATGGAAAGGGGTGGGAGTGGAAGGGACAATACTTGGGAAACCGAAACATGCTTTCTCAAGGAACTGCTTCAAGGTCGCCCAACCACAGGACAAGGGAGGCAGCATACCAGAGCACGTCTGTACTGAACTTCAGGAAAACAGCTTGAAATATTTTAATTGGATACTTTAATTGGGGTGGAAATGAAAACCAATCAAGGAGGGGGAAGAGAAAAGTATAATGTTTGGGATTTTGATGCACAAATCTCACTTCTGGCTAAGCATTATTGCAACCCACTTGATCTCTTTCTCAACAAATGGAGCCTAGAATAATTTCTATCTGGAGATTACATGAGGGCAGCCTGACACTGACACTGAATATTGTGTTAAAATACTGCTCTAGCTGGCCTTGGCTTTGCTAAGTGAGCTCCTTGAAAAGCCCCTTTTCACCCCCTATGAAAATAACATTTTTGATGAACTGGGATGTTCACCATCTTACATTGCAACCCTTCAACCCAGAGCCAGAAGTCGAAAATAAAATCATTGGCATCTAATTAGTGTCATGGAGAGAACTTTAAAAAATAACAGTAATAAGATGGGGTATCCATCTCTCTGATAGTCACAACCAAAATGGTAATGGAGCATAAAGTCCTAAGTGGGTCCTAGCAGATCTCTGATTTTTTTTCTCCTCCATGCAGAAGGACACATGAAAAATCCATAAAAGATTGAAAACACATTTTTTGTGTTAAAACCCATCTTAGCCTGCCTCATCGGCAGGCTAATAACAAGACAAATATTTCAATGTGAGCAATGTTTTTGGCAAATAATAATAAGTGGGGTATCTCCATATCTCTGAACCAAATAAACTTTGCTCACATGAAATAAGTGATAGACCACCAAAAAAAGCATTTATACAGGCAATCTGGGCCTATAGAGATGGTTTCAGTTTGCTTAGAATTCAGAAAATTTAAGCCTGTCAATTAATGCTATTGATGGAAGCTGTCTCCTACCCCAGTTGCCAAAAGCTGGGGAATAGCTAGTGGGAATCATCTTTTGACCTTCATTGTAGGAATGTCTGACCCCTGAGCAAGGAGAATAGATAATGATAATCATAGGAGAGATTGCTATCTGATTCTATAGAATCGTTAGTAACTCTGTGATGATGTCACGGAGCCGGTTCCATCGGTGTCTCCGTGGGCGGCGCCATCTTGGATTTTGCTTCTGCGCATGCCCAGCAGCTAGTTTTTGATTGCTGCATGTGTGTGCGCATGCACATTTCACACGAGCACACGCAGTGAACCAGCAGCAAAAATATCCATAAACCCACCCCTGGATTGCACCAAGGGAAAGTAGAAAGTTCTTTCCTCATCTTCAACTCCCAGAATTTAATCTGCATAACAATTAATGTACAGGGGGAGGGGGAGAGGAAGGAGGAAACTTTTATTGACATCAGTGGAAATTTAGAGCTCAGAAAAAAATAGATCCAGGCCCAAAGTTTAGCAACATCACCAGCTGATATATTTTTGAAAAATATAGGCAACAAACTCAAGAACCATCGAAGTATGAGATTGTGGGTATATTCATGTAAATTATACTTTTTTATTTAATTTATTTAATGAAATTGAGTTTGATACCCCTGGCTTAAGCTATTGGACCCAGAGTAGGGAGATCTATTCAGATCCAGCCAAATAATACCTTCAGCAATGAAACTCGATAGCTGACTTTTTCTCAGATGAAATGATAATAAAATGATCTGTCTTATCACTTCCTGAACAAATTTATTCTTATACTTAAAAAGAGAATAACCACAATGTATTAGAGTGCTCAAAGATACAATATAAGATCTTGGAACAGTAGTTGAGTCCAAATTCAATGTAGGTTTGCAGTGCAACATGGCTATTCCAAGAAAAATGCAAATGTAAGGCTTTGGGGGTATGGGACTGATGAGAATTACTTAAAACAAAAATAATATTTTGGGAAGAATTTATTTCTACAAGCAATGATAATGAAAGTTGTTGCTATGACACAAGTTCCATTTTTAATTACCATATACAAAAAAGGAATCTTGACTGCAGTTTAAAATTAACACCAACCTTTTCTAAACTATTCCTAAATATTCAACTCCATCTGGATTGATAGCATTGGAAGTATCAAGTTGTTTTTTACTAATTAATTATACTATTTTTGTACCAGCATGGTTGTAGAATCTTCTCATTTTAACCCAATGTATGTTAAGGATCAGTCTGAGTCTTTGGGTTCAGAAGTAGAAGAGCTTGACCTCAGCCTCAACCACAGGGATTGGCTGAAGAGAGTATGTACAGGGTCAGAGCAGGCTGAGTCAGCTGATAGAGAAGCTGAGCTAAGTAAGTCCCAAGCCCAGGAAGACACCACAAGTTGACAAGAGAAGAGCAAAGGAAGTTTTTATTTTATTTATCTATTTTGTTTGTCAAACATGTACAAGATAGCAGGTATAGGTATAAACATAAATATAAACAAAGTAAGTAAGTACAGATAAATGGGAACAGTAAGACAGGGATGGTAGGGCACGCTGGTGTGCTTATGCCCGCCCCCTTTACGGACCTCTTAGGAATGGGGTGAGGTCCATGGTAGACAGTTTGAGGTTGAAACTGTGAGGGTTTGAGACTGTAGAGCATTGCAGGTGTTGATCACTCTGTTGCTGAAGTCGTATTTTCTGCAATCAAGTTTTGTGTACTATGCTTAGATCAGACCATAGGCAGCGCAGTTCCAGATTGCCCAAGCCCAGAATTGCAAGTTTGGTGGCATAAAGGGTTCTATTGTGAGTAGAGGAGTGAAGTACTCTTCTCGTGAAATACCTCTGGACCCACTCAATCATGTTAATGTCCTATATACAGTATGGATTCCAGGCATATGAACTGTATTCAAGAATTGGTCTGGCAAAGGTTTTGTATACCCTAGTTAGCAATACAAAGTTACCAGACAAGAAGCTTCACAAGATTAGATTAACAATTCTTAATGCCTTTTTGGCAATGCTGTTACAGTGAGCTCTGGGGCTTAGATTGTTTGAGATGAGTACTCTTAGGTTCTTGACAAAGTGAGGGTTGTCTATGAGATCATTTACGCCCAACTTGTATTTGGTATTCTGATTTTTTTGCCAATGTACAGGACAGAGCATTTATTAGTTGAGATTTGGAGTTGCCAAATGTGCCATTCTGACACATAGTCAATGTGGCTTTGTAGGGCAGTAGCATTGTCAGTGGTGTTAAATAATTTTACATCATCAGCGAAGAGGACACAGCTGATTTTAATATGATCACATAGGTCATTGATGTAAAGCAGAAAGAGTGTAGGTTCTAAAATGCTGCCTTGAGGGACACCGCTGTTAACTGGTGCCGGATTTGATTGGGCCCTCCCTATTTTGACTATTTGTTGCCTGTTTGACAGGAACGCAGCTATCCACTTATGCAGGGATCTGGAGATGCCATAAGAACTTAGTTTCAACAGTATCAGCATCACTGAGTCAAAGGCTTTACAGAAGTCTATGTAAATTGCATCTATTGCTTTACTCTGGTCAAGATGTGTGATCCAAATGTTTCTACAGTATAGGAGTTGCAGATTACAGGACAAATTTTTGTCTAAAATCAAACTGCTTGTTAGATAGTAGGTGGTTTGTCTCTAAGTGGAGAGTGATGGATTGGTTGAGTCATTCACTTGAAACTAAGAAGTATGTCTCACAAATGAGCCATGCTAATTGGTTCATCCTGTAGAAATATGGTCTGTATAAAGGAAACCGTGCCTTGACTGGCGCTTTGTGGCAATCAACATTAAACATGCCCATCCTCAGACCCATCCCACCTCCTTCTAATCCAGCCTAACTGTATGGTGCTTTGACTTTCTTGGATAATCTAGCAGAATTTTGGTCTGGAAACTGACCATTCTTGGATCATTTCCAAACTGGCATTTTTGTCTCTCTGGACTATTTCAGTTGTGTTTTCCTTCTCTAAGCAGAAATGTCTGTAGTTTTTTAATGTGTTTATGTTGCCCCAGATAAGGATTTAGGACTGCAATAAATACTTTTTTTGGCAGCACAAAAAGGAATCTATTGATCGGTTTAAAAGTACTGTCATTATGAAGAGGAATGTTGTTGTCAAGATACTGTTATGTTGGCACATTCTTTGTATTCCTTCAACCCATGTTCAGCCTTAGTAAACATGACATTAACTAAAAGAGCAATGTACAGAAAAAGGTTGGAAACGTTCTGTATTAGGTTTGTATTACATTTTAAATATGTCATTTGCAAAGTTGAAATACTCTGAATATGAAACAGCTGAATACTGTACTATATATACACTATATATACCGTGTTTCCCCGAAAATAACACTTATTTTCGGGAAAACACGGGTCTAAATATGTCTTATGTTCTTTTGACCCCCAAAATAAGTGCTTGGCCTTATTTTTGGGGAGGTCTTATTATTTTTTAGGTGCAGGAGGCAGCGAGCATGGTCACCCATGGCTGCACATGCATTTAAATATTTTTTGGGAGGGTTTATTTTTTTGGGAGGGCTTATTTTAGTGCATGCGCTCAAAAGTCTGATTCAGCTTATTATCTGGACAGGTCTTATTTTCAGGAAAACAGGGGTAGCATATACTATATACATTTTATACTATAAGGAGAACAGAGAGAAAGTGGCAATAAAAATAGGGAATGAGCTAAAAGTTATGTTCCCAGCATGGGTCTGGATTTCAAGTTACATTAAAGGACTGGGAGCCAACAAGAAAATAAAGGGTTTAATATATTCAATTTTTCTTCAGTTTTGTTCAAACTGAACAGAAGAGTCAAAAATAGAGACAGTGAGCTATGTTGGGTTTCCCCATCCTACTTTCGGGTCAACCACTGCAGTAGCACTTGGTACATTTGTCTGAAAAAAACAACAAAAAGAAGCTTTTATTAGGTCATGAACTAAATGTGAAAATAACATAACATAGTAAACCAAGGTTAGATTTAGCCTTACGCAACAAACCAAAGTTGACAAATTCAATCCTTATTTTTGTGTAATATATATCCAAACAAATAAACTAGGTTTATTGTGATAGCCTGAGCCACATAACCTTAAATGCAAGGGATGGGAAAGTAACTCTAGCTAGAGGAGCTTTGCTAGGTTTCCACATGCATATTTTCCAGCAATATTCCATATTCTCCATTCTTAACAACTGATGAGACACTTTTAGTATTCCAGTGAGATCTACTGTTCATTTAAAAAAATTGTACAATCACTTAGGCTTTTTAGCTTCAAACATATAAATGAACGGCCTCAGAACCCTCCATAAAATACTAGATCTCTACACCATTTCAACAAAGCACAAATAACTTCAAGAGGTTTTTTTAGACAGACAGTGGCCCAATTCAGCTCTTTTGTGCATTTCCTAGACTGGGTGTCTGCAACCTGCGGCTCCGGAGCTGCATGCGGCTCTTTGGGCCCTCTGCTGTGGCTCCCTGTCTGGTGATCCCACCACTGGCTGGCCCCTCCTCCACCTCCTTCTCCTCTGACAACCACAGATGGCCAGAGAGATATAGAGAGAGACACAGAGAGAGAGGGGGGGAGATAGAAGGGGAGAGAGAGGGAGGAGAGAAAGATATATAGAGAGACATAGAGGG
>JANHFT010001809.1:194847-219107 GCA_032467955.1 Pseudoxenodon macrops | reverse complement strand
TCAGCAAAACTGGCTGGGGAATTCTGGGAGTTGAAGTCCAGATATCTTAAAATTGCCAAGGTTGAGAAACACTGTTCTAGACTCTCAGCATCTTTTTTATTGCATGCTAACAATCTCTAGAAGAATTTGATCTACTAACAGTCAAGGCAAATTGGTGGCAGATAAGAGTCAATGGAATTCAAGGTGGGCTGGGCTTAGATCTCTTGTGGATGTGAAGGGACTCAAGGCTGATGATGCATTTGACCCTTCCTTCAGGCTCAGCCTGGTCATCTCCTACACTGAACCCCATAAGAGAGGCTTTTCTTTTTTGTTCTAGACAATTGGATAAAATTGAATAAAAGTCACCTCGACCGAAATCAATTGGGAATGAATTGGAATATTTATCACCGAATACAATACTCAAATCACTTAAATACTTAATTGCTTCGTGTAATTAATCACTCCCGCAGATGTCAATGGGTGTTATTTGCAGCTGACTTTTAATGAATTGGGTCAAATTACAGAATAGGAAATGAAACAGGTTGGATCAAATACTTTGTTCCCTAGCGAAAGGGCAACCACCAGGAGGACAGATCCGTGCTCTCCCTTCTTCTTGCTCACTCCATAATATCTGACTTGAGGGATAAGGGAAGTCCTCTGGAGGTGCACTGTCTGAAGGGGAAAGAAGAATGAGGTCCCATTGCACACAAAGAAAACCTTTCGCATAAAGTTTGCTCAGACCAGCATCCCTATAAAAAGGAAACGGACGACTTGTTCATCAGAATTAATCAATGTAACATATCTGAATTCGTTCTCTTGAAATACTCAACGTCCCTATCGAGCTTCCTTTTGTTCACTCGTTCTTCCTTTCATCCTCCTTGCATGTTACACCAGAAAGAATGTTAATGAAATAGAATGTTAATTACATGGATAATTTTATTAAAATATTGATGACAATGGAAATTATGGCAATTTTTAGTCAAACTCCAACAATATAATTTAAACATGTGACTATGTGTATTAACTTCCTCTGCATTTTGAAACTTTCGGAGAAGCTCATAGCTAATGAAATCCATTTCACAGGAAAGCCAGGAGAGATTTGAAAAGAGACAGCAACATACATTATCTGGTGCCACTGCTGGTACTGTCATTTCTTCAAGCCCCCAGAAGACCTTGGTATAACCCCAGCCTTCGTTGATAAGTAGAAATAAGTAGGTATTGTTGTATTTGTCTATGCTCTTCATATTGTCTTTCCCTTCCTTTGATCTTTAAGCTTCACTTTCCAGATTCAGTTAGGAATTCTCAAAACTGCATCTCCTGGCACACTTGGGAGGACGCCAAATTAAGCTTTAGGTTACATTATGTTAGTATTACTTTATCGGTGCTGTGTAAATATAGATGACCACTAGAGGGCAGTAAAGAGGAATAGAAAAACTCTTTGCTGCCACAGAGTGTTCATAAGCCTGATAGGTTAGGCCTAATTTTATCTGTACACCTGCTATCTTGCTAATATTCCTTCCCTCACCCTCATGCAATTTTTAGAGTACAGGCTCTTTAGGATTCTTTAACTAAAAGTGTGAAAGACAGCATCAGTTAAGTAAAGCCATGGCGGTCCAACTTAATTTTAACAATGTTGCAGATGATTTTGCATTGGAGCAAAGTCACTCTATATTGCTTTTCTCAATATAACCGCCTGAACATGAAACAGAGTTCATGCTATGTTCTTTCTTTTGTCATCCATAAACTTTTTTAAAAAAATCTGACAGTGCCGCATTTTATTGCACATATATTACATGAGGTTATGACGGGCAAATTGGAAAGGATACCACTGGTGCAAAAAAAAAGGGCCTGCATGCAGGGACATAAAACAAAATGTAATTCAGGGGGCAGGATTGTATGAGTTTTTCTTCCATAAATTAGATTTCTGAGTAAATTACATTTTAGAACTTAAGTGTATCTTATCTGACGTTAATCTTAGTGAACTGGATGTAGTTGATCTTTCAGTAAGATCCTTTGGAACTAAGAATACCCTGAAATCTGTCCTTCAGCTTCCTAAAAACTTTTTCCACTGGGGAAAAAAAAGGGCTTCTGTTTTTCCATCTGATTGTCTGGGTGATTTCAATGTTCTTTTCCTTCCTTAAAGTAAGGGGTTTTTTTTTAAGCTTATTATTGGGAGGTGACTGTGTTGATTCTACACACACATGCTTTATCCATCGCCTATTGGTTCAAAACAAAACGTGCAGCAAATAAATGTGATAAATTAATAAATATAAATAAATAAATTTTATAGCTTCCTTGGCTGCCCATGTTTGTTTACCCAGTGGGAAGAGTTACTTCCTGTTTACATCTCTTCAAATTCCATAGAGGCACGGGTAGCCGGAGAGTGGCAAACTGCCGTAGCAACAATTATGCAGAAGATAAGATATTCGCACACGACTTCTAACTAATATATATATGTGTGTGTGTGTGTGTTTGTAAGAACCTTATAATCTGTTTACAGGAATCCCAGCAGGATTGTGTATCTTCCTTTACAGAAAAAAAAGAAAAGAAAAAGGGGAACAAAACAGTTTCTCTTCCATTAAATTTAAAATGTGTGTTGGGGGGGAGACGCAGATGACATTTTCAGCATCGCATTCTTTAGAACTGTGGACCTATTTTAATTTCTAGTGTTTAGTTTTCCTTCAAATAATTACAGGGGGTCCAGTGACAAGGACACTTTGGTGGCAACTACTTGTTTGGAGGAGGGTTGCCCTTTTCTGCTTTTTGCCGCATCAGGAACACAAGGATTTTGTACCCATAGTTCTAGAGAAGTTAATAATATGCAAAGTTTCCTGCTCGCTCTTGGAGCACTGCGGTTCTTTTTTGATAGTTGAAAGGGAAAGAGTAAAGAACAGTAAAATGTGGGGCAAAAATGAAACAACTCCCCCAATTACCTTCATCTCAGAGTTCAATCCAGAGGTTTTCAAAACTTTTTTTTTTTACAGATATTTTTTTATTTTTAATCCGTTATCCAATTTTGAGGCAGCCCGACACTTCAAGGACTCTGGGAGGCTTACAAATAAAACAAGAAAAACAGGACATATAGCAATAGCACTTACCGCTTCACAGTACTTTACAGCCTTCTCTAAGCGGTTTACAGAGTCAGCATATTGCACCCAACAATCAAATTTTACCGTCCTCAGAAGGATGGAAGGCCAAGTCAACCTTGAGCCTGGTGAGATTTGAACTGCCAAATTGCAGGCAGCTGGCAGGCAGCAGAAGTAGCCTGCAGTACTGCACTCTAACCACTGCGCCACCACTTCTCAATCCTGGGATGATTAGTTAAAAATTTCGGTAAAGTGCTTGAATCTGCGGATACTGTACTTGAGCATGTTTACAATACTGGAACTTTTTTTTCAATTAATACTTGTGCATTGTACCTGTCATATTTAGGCTGTTTGAATGGCTGCCAGATGTTCCAGAGGACATCAGGTGGATGAAAGAGCAGACACGGAAAGTCTGTCATTATTTCATGAGAAAAGCCAAGAAGAAGCTAGGAAGTCACCTTTCAGCCAGGTAGGATTGTTGCTTCTTATCTTGCATTTCTGAAGATACTGAATTGTGAGGCACAATACAGTGTTTTTATATCACTGATGCCGTAACGTTCTTGAATTGGGAGATTTTGCAATTGGATTTGCCCATGCTTCCAAATTAGTGCCTTTGGATTCTGTTCCAGGTTTGCATGATTAAGGTGTTGTGTTTGCTTGCTTTGTTCTTAAAAGCCAGAGTCTGCTGGACTGGAATGGTATCTGAACCCAAGTAAGTATAATGAGCAAATAAAAACCAAACATATTCCCCAGTCAAAATCATTTTGAATATAGCTGTGTTTCTATAATCTCTATAGCAAGGGTGTCAAACTCATGTTGTCACGGCAACGTCATGGCAGCCCGTGGGCTGGGAGTTTGACAGCCCTGCTCTATGGTCTCTAACATGGCACTCCAGCCTTGAATTACCCTTTCTCTAAAGGCCAAGTGCTTTAAAAACCACAGGCTGTGTCTCTTGTGATTATTGTTTTGTGGTATAGTTATTGCTGCTTTAATATTGAATGTATTGTTTATTTTTATTTTGTGTTATTGTTTAAGCTTGTGGATTTATGGATTTTAGCTTGTCCCAAAATCCTTAAGATAGCTGTCATGATGTAATAAATAAAAACGCATAAATAAAATGTGAGATACCTAGTGCAGTCCATTTCAAAACCAGGTAACAAAATCCACTTTCGTGTCTGAATTAAATTTGTAAAGTGTAAAATAACTAAGGTCCTTAAATGTGAAAGAAGATATAATGGTAGTCTACAAGTCTACAGTTATAAAGGGAGAGCCACAAGTTTATATTTTGAGAAACATTTTGGATTGAAACAAACTGAAATAACAATTTTAAGAAGATTGTTCAAAGATTATAGGATTATTGAAAGAGGTTCCCAAATACAAGATTGAGAAGAAAAAAGTTCATCCCATTATTTCCATACCTGTTCCTGGTCATGTGTACATAGCTCACAATATATAAAGAGCAATGTAATTATTGTTGCAGGCATGGGGGATATGTACTTTCCAAGTACTTATGAATGAGAGCTCCTATGTTCCTTACACAGCATGGTCAATGGTGAGGGATACTAGAGGTTGTAACATTTAGGGGACATACACAATTCTCCTACTCCTAAAATCAAAGTTATTGTTAGGTTTTCTCTCTCGACCAGCAGTGATCATAGTTTGAGCTGGAGATATGTGGGGTTTTTTTTTGTCAATCCCTTGGCTGGTAGCATTATTGGAAATTGGAATCTACTTATCACTGAAAAGACTCTTTCCAAGAGACATTCTTATCACAGTCTCCCTGTACACTTGATTTTCTTTCTCAGATTCAATGAAACTTAAAATTTGATGATCATGAATCTGAGGTCTCTGAAACTTTTTTCTCTCTAAAGCTAATGCAGCTCAAGTGGCATTTTCTCCGAATGGGCCAAGAAAATAGGACCAGAATAGCTAGAGGATGTCAGTAGTGAGATCCTCAGGGAAAAAGAATCTGCTGCTCACTTCCATCTCTTTGCAACCTTAGCTTAACTTCTGATTTTTTTGTGTCATTGCATGATGCAAAGGGGCAATTTCAATGGGATGTGTACTGCATCTTTCTCTCCTTCTTTCTCCTTCTCCATTCCCCTTCCATTTTTATTTATATGTCAACATTGGAAACCCAAATATGTTAAATAATATTTACCAAAATAGCACGGCAAACTTTAATTCTCTCTCTCTTTCTCTCTTAGGCTATACTACCACCTTGAACTCCGAAAAACACAGAGTTTACCTATCCCTTTGGGCACGGCTTATGGGGAAGCATTGCCAAAATGGCTGAGGAACAGTCTCTCGCTAACAGACGTTATGACAAAATGGGAAGAATACCAGCGCCAGCTGATGCTAGGGCTGTTCTGCATCAATGTGGACCTGCAGGCCTCCATCTTCCCATCTGAAGGGCTGCAGATGAGACATCCACCAACAAGCTGCACGGAAGAGAGCCTTCAGCTCTTTTAATATAACCGTCAGAATCTGGTGGGGGAAAAGAGGATGGGCAGGGGCTGCATTTAGCAGTTTCCTAAAAATCACAAAGGGATTTCTCCTCCCCTCACAGCTCAGAAAAGGGTACTGATAACAAAATAGGCAATTGTGCCATAACGAAACAGGTGACTGGCACAATGTAAATACCCACCAAAATGTGTTGGGTGTGTTGCATATTTTCTGGGAGGCAGTGGCATGAATAACTTGACAACTGCAACAGAAATGCTTGATGCTTGGGCTGAATTGAAAAGAATTTCATTCAGGGCACCTCTGGGACTGTCTATAATAAGAAGACTGGGGACATCATCAGGACTCTAGCTTTTGTTTTTAATCCACTTTGCTTTAAATCAATATTGCAACATGCTTTTGTTCTTAAAGACTCGAGTCCTTTGGGATCATCCTTCTCTGTGTTATGATGCAGTAAAAGAAAAGCCAGCAAGAGCTACCAAATCATCTCTTAAACCAAATGCAGTCCTAAATTTTCACTCTTAAGTAGAGACACCTTAAAATTCCTGCACTGTTTTCTTGTAAATTTGTCATATATAAGGAATGCAGCTAACCTTTACACGACCTGGATTCATGGCCTACCGTCTTCTAGATCCTTCTATTCTAGAGAGATGAGGGGAAAAAAATAGAAGTCTTGAAATATGTACTTAAGTCCCATCTCATTTGGATGCACTATTTCCCCCCCTGCTTCCCAGTAATTTTAATTAACTTAAATGTTAACTTGTACAGTTGCAGAAGGATGTGACGAAGGATAGACGGAAGCAACAGCTAAGTCAGTGTAATGTATGTTTTGAAAGGGTTTGTGACTGACTGGATCAGTTGGCCGTTTGAGAAAGAAGGAAAGGGCTTTTGATTCAAGCTTCAAAGGAATGTGAAGCTCTTAAAACCCAGAAGCCAAAATATATTCTGATCTAAATGGATTTAAGTTGGCTTGTGGGATCCACATCACCTTGCCTCAGTGGTGAATGTGGCCCCCTCGGAACGTTGTTGATTGCTCAGCAGAATTGTAGAAATTAATTGTCTTGTACTGAGATGGAAATAAGCAGGGTCTGAAGTTGAAGGCCAAAAAGAAGGTAATAGTTTCGCAGGCATTGAATGTTATGGTATTGCATAAAGAGGAGGAACGGGGTTGGCTTGTAAGTCAGCTGAACAAAATTGTTTTTGTTTTTTTTAACCTTCCAAGCACTTTTCCCCCACTAGTGCAGGGTCCACTTTTTCTCAGATTATAGGAATGAATCGACTGGTTTGTCACCTGAGTCTAATGTTGTGTGCTGAGAGTGACTATCCCAAAGTCATCCAGCTGGCTTTCATGCCTAAAGTGGGATTAAAATTAACATTCCCTGGTTTCTAGCCTGGTGCCTTAACCACTAGACCAAATTGACTCTCTGCTGAACAAAATTGAATGTATAGTCTTATTTCAATTTTTTCATGCTAAACCAGTGGAGCAATTCTTTGAATTCTTTCAATTGCTGTGAAAAAAATGTTGGTAGGTTAACACAGAAGTATTTTCCCTTTCACACATAGCCCAAGAAGCAGATCTGGTATACATTATCCATTTCTTTCATAAACCCTCTTTACAGCAGTTACTTATTGTCATATATGCACAAGATGAAGCACTGTGGTTAATTTCTCACAGCCACATACCATCTATCTTGTGTCTATTGTTAATTATCACCAGCACCATACTTGATCTCATCATTCACTACTGTTGTTTTCTTCTTGCTACTATATATATATAGCATGGCAAATATTCATTATGATGGTAGAAAGCAGGAGCTGCACTCGTATAGTGATATTGGCACATTTCTAGTCACTGTGTGTGAGACTATATGTAGAGTGCTTGTTATGATTTTGTATCATTATGACTGAAGTGTTTGATGCTGCAGGAAAAAAAAGTTTGGGTGCATTTGTTTTTGGATAAAAAAAAGATTGGTTTTCTTTGCACTTTAATGAGATTTCTGTTTTTCTCCTAGTACAGAACTATCTGTTAAATTCCAAAGATAACACAATGGATGGAAGGAGAGGGAAACGTAACGATTGCTTAGAAATAAGTTAATAGTAATAGAATTTTAAATGCTACAAGAGAACAAAAAGTAGAAATCTGAGTAAAATGCTTTATTATATAGATTATTTGTTCTCTTAGTAGGCTACAACAGACTACTAACTTTAAGTATTATGAGCAATAAGTGGTTCTATATTAGCAAAGCCTATGAGATACACGTGCTTTTTCCCCCCCCCTGGAAAAAGAATTGTTGAAAGCAGCTGAAACCAGGATAATAGTATTACTCCAAGAAAAGAACCTGGTAGCAAAATACAAGGAGTTAAATAGCATTTCTAGCAATGCCTTCACTTGTAAAAATATCTAGCGCAAATGTTAAAAAACAGTTGGGAATGAAGTGATTTTATAAAAATAGGTTCATTGCCAGAAAAAAAATTCCTTTGCTATCTACTCATTTGGCACAAGGGCCTGTTTTGAATCTCTGCATCAGTATTTCCTTTTACACATCCCTGGGAGAAGTGGAGCTATGAAGAATGAATATTTGCAACCAGGCAGGATGGGAGTAGTCATCAAGTTTGGCAATGAACAGTGGCTCTCCTATACGTTACGTAAATACCTAGGGTGGCAAGAGTACACTGTTTTATCTGCTAATATTTCCTTTAATGTAAGCAGCAGTAGCAAATTGCAAAACATTCAGAGCCCTTCCACAGAATCCAGTTCCTGGTCTGGAATTCACTACTGAATTTTGATAATTTCTTCCATGTTACTATGTTTGGATAGGTTAGTACAGCAGCCACCAACTCTTAGTGCAGAGGAAAAGAAAGGACCCGTCTCTGTTTACTAATATTAAAATGAAGAAATGTTGTTAAAATTGCTTTGGACTGAGCTGTCGCATACAAAAATTCATGCCTACTCTCCCATATTTAATCACAAGTAGGATATAAAATAAATGAAGACAGTAGATATGCAAAATTGAAGTGTTTTTCTAGTAGCAATGTCTCTTAAGAGAAAAGCTCTGAGCAAAAGATCCTTTATAAAACTCTGCTGAGGAAGGACTCTTCCTCTTCTTATCTTAACCAAAATAAGTTCCATAGGTATCACATCACCTCAGCTTTCCCACATAAAATACAACAGTGCCTAGAACAGGGCTGTCAAACTCCTGGCTGTATGCGTCACGCACTGGCCATGGCCACGGTTTACTGAAGGGGGAAAAAGTCCCAGTATGTCATGTGATGCCGCCGTGAGTTTGACACCCCTGGCCTAGTTACTTTCCCTTGTTAAGTACACAACCGTCTGCTTATTCTGCAAAGTAGCCTCTGTTAGAGGAAAATGTTCTTGTATTGTGAAATAGCTGGAAAAGCATGATTTTGCTTTTGAATTCTAACAGGCACCAGAGTTCCCCACCCTCCCCTTACAATTATAATGTGAATGTCATTTGTTGTCTTTTAGATGAAAATGTGCCAGTGTTTGCATGTCTTTAACCACTAAGTTATTCATCACTGTATTCTATTTTGAAATGTATTGCACAATTATATAGACTTTTTTTAAAAAATGTAAGCTGCTATTGCTGCTTCAAATGCAGCTATTGTAATGCTGGGATTCTATTTGTTGCTAATACACTGCACTGTAATTTAGACAGCCCTCTTTTTAACTATCTTACCTGTTTGAAGATAATCAGGATTTTAAAAATAGTTGGTTTTTATAAAACAAAATATAAATTTTTAAAATTTTATATGTTAATGTAAAAGTATAAGTTCAAATGTTAGTGCCAAAAACTGGTATTGCAATATATACTGGAGTTTCACAGGAAAAACACACACATTTTCTTTTAATTCTAAAATGTAAAAGTGGTGTAAGCAATGCTCCGAACTGATTTTAGTCCATAATAAAAAAGAAAATAGAAGCTAGAACCAACAAAGTATCCACAGGATAAAGCCAACTAGCCCCAGCTCTAATTTCTTTTTTAAAAATTGGTGTATCAGATTTGAAACTCTTGAACAAAAACTGATAACAACTTAAATCGCATTGCTTGATTTGGCAGATAGAAATTTGGTCAAGTTGAAAAGCAGCATTTGATTACATCAGAAGCTGCTGAAAGAGAAGCTTGATTTGTTAAATTACAGGGTTTAAGATTCCACAGTGCTTTTTTTTTTTAGAAAGTCAAAACAATTTACAGTTTGCTACTGTTGTTATCTTTATGGGCACCTATAGTAGTCCTCAACTTATAAACCACATTTGGGTCCAGAATTTCTATTACTAAGCATGTGATTGTTAAGTGAATGACCAATTTTTCTTGGTTTTTAAGTGAGTCACCTTAATCAGTAAGTGAATCATGCAGTCATTAAAAAAAACCGGGCTTCCCCCCATTGACTTTACTGGTTGGAAGCCAGTTGAGAAAGTCACAAATGATGATCACATGATCCAAGGATGCTGCCATTGTCATAAATACATGCTGGTTGCCAAGCAGCCATGTTTTGATCATGTAACCATGGAGATCCTGCAATGGTAGTAAGTACAAGCATTAGTCATAATCAGTGCCACTGAAATCTCAAAAGAGTTGCTAAATGAATGATTGTAAGTCGAGGACTATCTGGATTCCTTGCTGTTTTCATTCTGACCAGCCTTCTTGAATTCTGTAATAGTTCTTAAGTTGTTGACATTACTAAGGCTGAGCTAATCATTGTGAGAAGCAACTGATTTACCTTGCTCTGATGTTAAGCCATAGTAAATCCAACATGCTAAATAAAAAATATTTGTAAGAAAAAAGAAAATTCAACATAAGAACTCAATTGTATTTAGGGAGTGGGAGATGATCATGATCTGATGCTGTTGGTCAAATTGCAATAGCTCGTTTTTAGCACTTGCAACTAAAATAAAGACCTGTATTATTTAGTAGCATTAGGAAAGCAATAAATACAGTGAGGAAAACTAATCAAGCATAATAGTCATTCTTGAGTTAATTTTTTTAATGCTTTGCATTATCCATGCCCTCAATTTCTTTCTTCTATGTGTTTTACTGGAAATGTGCTATTTATTCTTTTAAAATGTATCTCTAATAAAATACTTTCTAAACTTATTGAACTGAAATGTGGATTTGCATTTATTCATGCTTTGTGTAGCTATAGTCAGTTGATACTTTCTGAAAATCAGGTACTTTTGATCCAGTTGGCAAGCGGCAAACCAGATGGATCCAAGATGCCTTCTGTGATCTGCAGTCCTACACTATGTTCACAGTTGCTCTTGCTACACAGTCACCCATTAGGCACTACAGCCACAGGTGTTACTCAGCTTCACTAGATTCCTCATCAAGTCACTCTTGCCATGTTATTCCTAAATTTGCATTAGCCATGAAGATCAAATAACGAATGCAGGAATTCCATCTGACTGAGGTTGCAGATGATACTAAACTGGCAGGAATAGCTAACACCCTAGAAGAAAGGCTCAAGATCCAGATGGATCTTGACAGACTTGAACACTGAGCCCTATAAAATGAAACTCAATGTAGAGAAAAGTAAAGTCCTACACTTAGGTAAGAAAAACCAAAAGTACACATATAGACTAAGTGAAACCAGGCTCAATAGTAGTAACTCAGAGTGATTTTGGAGTCTTAGTGGACAACCAGCTAAATATGAGACAGCAGTGTGTGGTGGCAGCCAAAAAAGCCAATTTAATCCTAACTTGCATTAACAGAGGGATACAATTAAGATCAAGTGAGGTACTAATACCACTCTATAAAGCCTTAGTAAGACCACACCTAGAATACTGCTTCCAGTTTTGGTCACCACACTATAAATATATATATTGAAACTCTAGAAAGAGTGCAGAGAAGAACAACAAAGATGATTAGGGAACAGGAGGCTAAAACATATTAAGGATGTTTACAGGAACTGTGTATGGCTAGTCTAATGAAGAGAAGGACCAGGGGAGACATGATAGCAGTGTTCCAATATTTGAGAGACTGTCCCAAAGAGAAGGAGGTCAACCTATTTTCCAAAGCCCCTGAAGGCCAGACAAGGAATAATGGATAGAAACTGATCAAGAAGATTCAACCTAGAAATAAGAAGAAATTTTCTGACAGTGAGAACAATCAACCAATGGAACAGCTTGCCTTCAGAAGTTATGGAAGCTTTACCACTGGAAGCTTTCAAGAAGAGACTGGACTACCATCTCTCAGAAATAGGGTAGAGTCTCCTGCTTCGGAGGGGGCTTGGACTAAATGATCTATGACATCTGTTCCAACTGTGTTATTCTGTTATTGTTGTTAGGGAAAACATATCCCACTCCATGCTTCAACACGCAACAGCATCCTCTGCCTCCTGCATTGCTGGGAGGGGAAACCAGAAGGGAAATACCAACAATGTCTGGGATTGGGATAAGAAAGTCTCCTTTTGTATGCGGTGTGCACACACACACACACACACACACATGGACACATACACAGCATTCCCAGCTTGGAAACTTTTATCCATATCTGAGCTAACAAACTGCCAATCATCCCTGGGCTTGGGGAGAAGGCCCTCTCCTTCCAAACTTGGAATGCATGTGTGTGTGTGTGTGTGTGCACGCATGCACTTGATTGCCAGCAGTTTGGGGAGGCGAGTTTGTGGTGCACCAAACTGCCCCGTCAAGTTAGCCGGTGCAACTTCTTCAGCCCCGATGAGGCCATGGCGAGTGGGATCAAGCCATCCATGCCCACCTAGTTGTGGCAACCTGGCTACTGGCCCTTTTGAGGGCAACCATAATGCAGATGCGTCCCTCAATCAAATTGAGGCCAGGGATATCACAACCAGGTTTGCTGCTATTCACATTGCTTTTGAATTAATTTTCTGTAGAATAATGAAAATATTTCATTGTAGGGCATTGACAGAGGGCTTCAGTTTATGCCAGTGAATGTGTTCCGTTGTATTGCAGCATCAATGGAAGCTTTAGAATTTTCATTCAGGTTGCCATGACCTCAGCAAGTGTTCAAAAAATAATAATTCTATCATCTCAACCTACTTAAATTTAACAAACTGTCCTACAGAGAACAGAAGATAATACAGTCTGTTTCAGCTTTTGCTAAAATTGAAAAACGTGTCTAGGTTATTTTGTTCCAACCTCCTAACGCAAGAAGGATAACCCCAATCTAGGATATATCACTCTATCTCTTTTCTCCAATCTACAATTTTATACTGAGGATCTATCATTATCTTTGTTTAATTGGCTCTCACTTTAAAATTATGCAAGATAAAATCCCTGTTTTTGTTTAGAACTAGATTAACATACAGTATAATAAATAAATCTTTCAACATATTTGTCATTTTCATGCATGTTAAGTGATTTGTTTAGTTTTGGCTTAGTGTCCAGCATTGTGTAATCTCAACCTATTGCAATAGAGTTAATAAATGATGATTCAAAGTAAATTTAATCAATTTCAGTAATACATGAGCTGAGTAATACAGTATTCTATCACCACACTAGCTGATAATATATGCTTTTATTTCAATTCTGAATACATGAAAATCTGCATCAAAATAAGAACCGTATAAGGTAAACATCATTTGTAGATATCTGAATTCCATACATTTGACTTCCAAGATAAGATTCATATTTCTCAACTGCTTTCTTATTTATAAGCACCAAAATGTGTCATGTATATTCATTCTAGCACTGTTAACACTTGTTATTATAAGCTCCGCAGAGACATCCATGGCTATCCATGACATCACAAAAATGGCAAACCATAATGTCATAAGACAAGCTGAATTGACTGTAAAGTAACATGTATCATCAGATGGAAAAGTATACAGGGCAGATACATATATGTTGTGAAACGTTGATTCATGCTTAGTAACTTCTCCCCCACGTCCCAAATTCCCATACATCTCAAAGCAAGGATTTCTCTAGCAATCAAAGCACTGGAACCTTGTACTAAAATTATTTCCTTGAATTCATTAAATATAATTCTATCCTGGAAAGAAAGACTTAAAATCGAATATGACTAGAAGGAAGTATATCCCAAATACAGGGGGAAAAAATCAAAAGTGTGGTGATGAAAGTTCTTAGAAAAGTGCTTTATAAAAATCTGAGGAGAAATTAAGGCATTTAATCAACGTAGGCAGGATGCACCCATTACGGAGAACAACACCTACCAAAGAACAAGATACTCTTTGTAGATCGTTGGATAATAAAAAAGAGGAAGGGATGGTCAACTTTGAATTCTGGCACAAACATTGCACACCGCAAATTCATTACTACAGCAGTGGCAGCAGCTGCCTCAGTGCCTTCTTCATTGACTTCTATGAATGATTTGTGAACAACTTCAGATATGACTAAATCATTGTTAGCTGACATTCCAGAGAAGTCTACCTTGCCCTCATCAAATGCATCCGTCATTCCCATGCTTGTCAGAACAGGCTTCAGGTCATATTTTACTTCCAATTTAAATTTGGGAAAGGAGAGTTCAATTTCTCTTAGGTCCATCTTCTCTGGATTGATCCAGTCCATGAGTTTCTCATATGTAAGTTCTCTCTCCAGCTAAAACAAGATGAAAAGCATTAAAGGAGAAAGGATTTCCTGGTTGTATGACACTATGACTTATCCTGATAATTTCATTCTAGTAGAAGAAATACAATGCAGTGATAGAAAAATCCTGAAATCTTACAAGGAGTTGCAAATTCTTCTATTTCCTTCTAGAACTTTAGAGGAAAGTGACAAAAATAAGCCTCCAGAGGGTTAAAAAACGGCCCAACGGGCAAGCTGGAATTTCCATTGGGCCGTTTTTCATCCTCTGGCGGCTTCAGGGAAACCTCCTGAACCCTTTGGAGGGCGTGAGCATGCACAGTGCAGTGTGTGTGTGTGTATGTTGTGTGGTGGCACATGTGCACTCGCTGCCATTTTTGGCACGCAAGAAGAAAAAGGTTAGCCATCACTGGCCTAGCATCTTGAACAACTTTATTAGTTGAATGTTTTGTATTGATTTTCTTAACTCTAAAACCTCTAAGTTACAGCATAACTACACTTCTCCAATTTTAAGTAAAACACAGCTAAGAACAAATACAAAGATGTAACCAAGGAATATAAAATAATATAAGAATGTAAAATAGTTGTTGCTAAAATAGTAACTATGGGTAGTCTTCAACTTATGACCACAACAACTGGGACTGGAATTTCTGTTGTAAGTCATTTCGGTCGTACGTCAAACTGGACCAAATTTTACAATTTTTATGATGGATGTTAAGAGAATCATCACAGTTAAGAATCTGTGGTTGTCCCAAGTGGGAATGGAATGTTTTTTTGCTGGAAATTTTGCATAAATGGTCACAAATCATGATCATGTGACTGCAGGACACTGCAATCAGTTGTAAATGTGAGTTTACCCAACCTGCAATCACGTGAACATGGGGGAATGGTGTGACAGTCGTAAGTATGAGGACCAGGTATTTTTCAGCACTGTCATAATTTTGAAGGGTCACTAAATGAATGGTCATTAAGTCAAAGACTACCCATACAATTATCAGAGATAAAATTACCTTGTAAATGTACAGAATATGGTTTTGGCCTTATGTCAAAAAGACAAGAATGGACACTAGCCTGGTTCCTATGGAAAGGATATGATGTAGCTGAGGGAATATTTCTGAGAAAATGCTTTTCCAGATCCCATCCGTCTCATCCTTTGGAGATGGACTCCATAGGACTCGGTTTATTTCAGACAACATAGTCCTTCTTTGTTTGGGGTGGCTAGAGAAGGGGATTCAATACTAGCATAATCTATCTCAAGCATCTAGTTCTTAATGACTCTCTTGTATTGTCAGAAGAAGTACTGCATACTATTGGCAATCTTATCGCCTTGACTACATCAGTGGAATCACACCCAATGTTTTGAGACATAACTGCATTAGCTCGTGCATTTGAGGTTTTTTTTTCATCTTTTCAAAATTGGCAGAAATACAAGTCAACCCAATAGTACTAACTATAATTGCACAAAGCCAAGTTTCGGTATTAAAAAGGGCAGCATACAGCTAGTATGAGAGATGTTTTCAGGTGGACAAGGACTTAAATTCTGTTTCATGAAAGAAAAACTCACCTTTTCTAATCCAGTAGAATTATCTTCAATCTTTTGAGGGAGCAGAATGATCATGCTCAACTCATTACCAACATATGGAATCTCAAGAATTGAAGTCTGATAGTCCGATATGTAGGTCATGTTGTATTTCTCTTTCTTGAACATCATCTGCACTGTTTTTCTTTCATTCTACAAATGAAGAGTATGTATGTTAGAAGAAATATTTCAAATAAGTAAAAAATAATTCTATCACATAGTCAGCCTTGGTCTCCCGCCCCACCTCTGCTTAAAGCTTTCATCTTTTGCTTTGACTTTAATATCAAATTAGAATAGAATTCATTATTAGCCAAGTGTGATCGGACACAAGGAATTTGTCTCAAGTGTATAAGCTCACAGTGTACATATAAACAGCATGCAATAGGTCACAGATCATAAATCAAAGTTACAATCATTAATCATAAATTACAAACAATTGATAAATCATAAGAACCCAATAGAAGGTAGTAAGAAGGATGGGAAAAGATGAACAATGAAAAAAAAGAGCTATCTTTATGTCTAGTTGTTTTGGCACGCAATGCTCCATTGTGGTATCCTGATGGGAGAAATTGAAACAGATTATGTGCAGAATGTGAGGGGTCTGTAGATATTTTCTCAGCCCTCTTTCTGGTTCGTGCAGTATACAGATCCTCAGTGGAAGCCAGGCTGGTTGCAATCGGGTTTTTGCAGTCCTAACTATCCGTTGAAGTCTGCACCTGTCCTGTTTGGTTGCTGTGCCAAATCAGATAGTTATTGAGGTTATAAATGACAGACTCAATAATTCCTCTGTAGAACTGTATCAGCAGATCCTTGGGCAATCTGAGCTTTTTGAGTTGACACAGGAAGAAACTTGTTTGTTGTACCTTTTTAACAATGGTTCTAATGTTAGGTGTCCAGGCCTTGGAGATAATAGAATCTAGAAATTTGAAGTTCATTACTGTTGATATAGAGTTGCCTAATATTGCAAGTGGTGGTAGAATAGGAGAGCTTCTTCTAAAATCTACTATCATCTCTACAGTTTTAAGAGTGTTTTGGCTGTAACACAAGGTTGCATCACCTCCTGTCGATACTATACCTTGTCTATACTGTCTATAGCAGCAGCTTGTCAGCCGGGCTGGAGGGGAGGGAAGGAGAACTGGGGAGCATGAAGCCCTTGCTCAACTGGTGGGTTAGCAACAATGTGTACAACACGACTTGCATGTGGTGGGCCAGTTGGCAGGCATGTGATTGCCCAAAGGCCTGCCACTCATGCAAGTTGAGCTGTGGCTTTAACCAGCAGTTTTCTCAAATGAACAGATGTTTATAATATCAAAGCTAGCCTTCTTTGTGGAGAGCAACATAGAAAGATATTGTGCCTGTTCCTCCTCCATTGAATACTTCCAGGTGATAATACATAAGTGACGAATATGCTCAGCAAATATATTCACTAATCACTCCGTACTTATTGTGGTTAATCACACAGAATTAGTGGGAGCGGGGCTGCACTAAAAACCCCTGCGCAAAGTTTCAATGACTGAAAAATCTGAATTGCTACACACAAAGCCTGAATATCTACACACAAGTCTGAAGGACACAAGATGACTGATCAGATCAATAAAATGTAAGGAGTAAGCGATTTCTTTGCTACAGAAATGGTTCAAATTAATTCTACACTTGCTTCAGTTATGTACAAAATAACACAATTTAACATATTCAGAATGTCTCTTTTACTGTGTTAATAAATGAATACCTTGTTAATCTGGAATGGCGTTTCCTGTGTATGATCTTTGTTGAATTTATCTGCCCAGTTTCCCTTGAAATAGATAGCATTCACCAAAACGAGTTTTGTAAATGAATCAATTATTCCAGGGAGAAGCAGATCCTGAATTTTTCCTTTTGAGAGTAAAAAAAAACATTTTTCAATTGATAAATACTTATATATTTAGCGCTGTTTTGCCTGCCTTGTCTGTCTCTCTCACATGCATAGACAATATTGCAAGTCTTACTTAATGCAGCTACTAATTAACCCTTATTATCATTCTCACCTGAGGTTTTTTCTTCTACCCAGGCATTTATATGTTTTCTTGAATCTTCTGAAGCTTGTTTGAAGTTAAGTTTCTCCAGACTTGCATGGTAGAATTTCTCAGTGGATTCTATAAATGACTTAAGAAACAAATGACATCTCAATAACAGAAGCAGTAATAAAAACAAGCATTGATTTTGTCTCATTTTTCTATGAACTAGCAATCTGAAAACATTATTTATTAGGCTAAAAACACCTTATGAACAGCCAGTGCCACTGCATAGTTAATACAGTTTGTTTATTCCATAATAGACCTGGCAATTATTGGTCACATGGTTCTATTTTGCCTCTTCTTGAGAGTTCTATATTTAGGATGCTAAAATCTTACTGGGTGTTCCTGTAACATTCCCACTAAAATCAGCTGGCCTTTTAATTCCGCCTTTAGATAACTTGATAGACCAAGTATAGCTATAGGAGCATTAGATACTTTTTAAAGCTGAACTGCAATTGCAATGAGATAAGCAAACATTGGAACACACAGAACATTTATGGCTATTTCCAGCCAATTCTTTAACATGTATGTCACTTACTGCAAAAAAATCATATGATGTTTCTCCAAAAAGCCGGTTGGCTAGACTGAGGATATAATTGGCGCCTGGTTTGTTGATTTTAGAAATAAGTTTCTCAAATTTTTGGTGAACCTCTCTATCTTTGGATACAGAGAGAACCTATAAGAGATATACGGATAATCAAATTTGGTTTAAAATCAATTCAAAATGTAATGCAACAATAACAAACCTTAGAAAAACATACAAATGGTCTCCCATAAAATGTGGAGCGAACGTTTGACCTGCAGATGTATAGCTTTTTAAGTTAATAGCTGACAAGATCTAGGCTTCAAAGCTAAACAGAGTTGAGACTACTTAATATTTAGATAGTGTTTGAACCCCAAGCTTGTATAGTACAAGGGGGAAAAAAACCTTCCTTAAAGCAAAGCACTTCCCTGCAGTGGCTATGGAAATTCATGCAGTACGGGTGTCCACAAAGTCCCTAAAAGTTAAGTTTGACTTGACTTTACTGTACATATTTGGACTTCACAAGTTTGAAAGTCCTAGTCATTGATCTCCTTTGAAAATCAATTTGACGGACAAGCAAGACAGATAGAAGGTTTACAGAAATGTCTCTTCCTTCGAAAAGAAGGATTTTAAAGCACAAAGAGTATGCCTCCATGCATGAAGTATTTTAAAAAAAGCAGAGGAGCACTCTTGTACCTACTTTTACTCTTTATATAAACTTTGGAGCAAATTGAATCATTATATACTGTCAGCCTTACTCCAAATTTATAACGTAAAGTATTTCTTAGGGTATTGGTAGGCAGCACTTTTTGAAGGCAAATGCTTTTTGAATGCTTCTAGGAAGATTGGCGTGAGGTGGTCACTATCAAGGTCAAGTCATGACGTTGACATGACAGGCACTGGGGTTTGGATGGTCAGGAACAGGCTTAAACTCAATCCTGTCAAGAACGAATGATTACATGTTTCTGTTTCTTCTGGCATCAGAACTTTCCAACTTGAAGTCTGAATAGAGTAGAGCTCCCTTAGACAGAACCTGTGCATGATTTGGGGTCTTCTTGGACTCAATAGTCACTGCAGGTGTCAGCAGTGGCTTGGGAGGGTGCTTTGTCTAGATTTGTCTGGTGCACAAAGCATACCTTTTCCTGGACTGGGAAGCCCTTCTCTTAAGTCACTCACTCCATAGTTGCCTCACATGTGGACTGCTGCAAAGAGCACCTCTTTGACCTACTCTGGAGGAATATAGGCAGGCATAGGCACACTCTGCTGCAGCAGCTGTGCAAGTTATCCACAAGTGTCTGGATGATAATCAAGGGTGATTGCCATCTGTAACATCTTCATGGCATAACTCCAGGGTCACCTTTCTCCCATTGTTTCAATAGGATACCACAGAGTTGTTCCAGGTCCCATCTTTAGTGCTATGTTTTGCCTTCTTTGATACTTGCACTCTGGGGTAATTTCCCCTTGGAGGTTCAGGTTCCCCTGACTATGCCATCCTTTAAATGGGCCTTGAAGAACTATTTTTTCCTGCAGGTACAGAGCTAAGACGCATGTACCTTAGGTGTATTCTGTTAATGTTTTGCATAGGCCTGTGTCATTTTCTTCTTGATTTTTATTGTATTTTGCATTTTTAAAATTCATGACAACTTTGGGCAGTCTATAAATTTGAGAAATGAATGAATGCTATGGGTATCCTGTATTAAAGCACAGACATATGCCAGAACTAAGATTCTATGTCCAATCTCCCAACTCCAGAGTTCCTATTTATTTATTTTTAATGTCAATTTTAGGTTTTACAGTGGAGGCGGAATGTTTTTCCTACCTCAGCATATTGGTAAATTGTCCTTCTGATTTTTGGGCATTGTGGTGAAGAATATCCACAAAAATAAGATTTTCAAACCCTGGAACTTGACTTTTGTCCCAAATAAAACTATTTACATAGTTACCTTTGACATCTGAGCTTCTGTGTTACCTCTGGCACCCATTGAGACCATAAGCAGTGCCGAAGATATACTCAAAGGAGAAAAAAACAAGTTCTTGGTAGGATCATCTGCACTAAGTTTCTTGAAGAGGTTGAGGGCAAAGGTTGTGTTTGCTGTAGAAAGACTGTCCATGTTTCCAAGCCTAGAGAACAAATATTGTACGATAAACCACAGATTAACTCCTAGATAATGACTGAAACACCCCACCCAAGGAAGTATTTTGTGTTCTGCTTGAACAATTATTCTCCTTGCTTTAAGGAATATGATTTACAGAACCTAGTGGACAAAATGTAAGGGAACCATGAACCCACTTCTAGATTCATATATAATTCCAAAGATAACAACTGGGTCTCCCTAGGTGAAAAAAAGTAGAATGCTTTTTCTACAGTGTAGTCTAAACATTTTAGAAAAATCAAACGTTAGCATCCATATTAAGAAACAAGAGCAGCAATCCTAAGCAGTAAAATATACTGGCCATGCCAGCATATATAAGATAAGAGTAGGAAAGTAGTAAGTTTATTAAATTCTATTAGGTTTTCCATTCTGCCAGATATTTGGGGCAGGAGGCATTCCTCTACTCAATGCAACAGTACAACGTCACAGAAAAACAGCAGACCTATCAGGAACTGAGGAATTGAGAATCCCAACCAAACAGCCCTAACTTCTCTCCTCTGCCTATCCAACAAGGAACTCACCTTGGGACAATTTATATACAGTGCAACAGGTAACTCCACACTCACAGCAGCACACTGCACCTGCAAAGTGCAAAAGCTGGTTTAGGCTCCACTACTGACTGAAACAAACCTCCCTTTCCAGCCAGGTGTTTTCAAGGTGCCAAGATCGTCGACTCTATCACCAGCCTATGTTAAACATTCATACAACAACGTGCCAACCAAGGAAGCCACAGCAAACTGGCCAGCTGCGCTTTATGTCAATCTCCCCCTGTGGCACTTGCAGGACAGGAGAGAGAGAAAAACATACAATGTTCGTACCTGGGGGAAAAGGTAGTATTCTGGGCAGCTAGGGCAGTTACTGGAGACGTCTGGCTGGGAAGAAACGCCGCCGAAACTGCAAGAAATCCTGGAAGAAGCAAAAATGATTAATACTGAGGTTCTAACAACCTAACTGAACTCCGCCCCTTCACGGAGATGGGAGGGTGGAAAATCCCTAGATAGAGAAGGAGGAAGAGCAGGAAAGGAATCCAGATTTGGAAAAGCAGATGTTCCACGTCTAGCCCTTTACACTTCCTTGGAGAGGCCCTTTAAATAGTAACAACCTCCCTTTGCTGTTACAAACCACCGATCTACGCCTTGTTTCAATTAAAGGCAGCAAGGCAACCCGGCAGCCGGGATATATATATATATATATATATAGATAGATAGATAGATAGATATATACTAACTTTCCTGGAAAAAGGCCTAAAAGAGCTGTTCTTCCGCGGCCAGCCCTCTCTCTATAAAGGGTTTGTAATCTGCAGGGCGGAACAGAAATGCTTCTGGCGCTTGCTTACAAGCTTCCTCCCTTCCGCCTATCCCTCTCTGCAATATCCTCCAAGGGCGGAGGAGAAAGTCCTTGGCGAGCGGCTGGGCGAAGTGCGAATGCGCTGCTTACGGCCGTGGTTGAGGAAGAGAGGTCGGGTTTCGCCATCCCTTTAAAAGGGAACCTCCAGGGCGTGGGCTTCCAGCCCCAGGCGATAGCTCGCCTAACCGTTTGCACTGAACATGTGCAGGAATGGCTGGCACGCTAAGTGATTGACGATTCCTTGGAAATCTGTCCTTATTGCGGTTGGCAAAGAAATGCTGAGAGGTTCGCAAAAGTGTTCAACGTGCCTGTACTGGTGTACTCCTTTTACTAATCACACTGTCCAGACATCAGTAATAAAGGCTCTCCTGACAGGTTTTGATTAAACTAAACTAAGCTAAACGGGATGAATCCAGGATGGAGACTTAATTGCAAGGCTAGATTGAAATGAGAAAAAACAGTCCTGGAAGAAGGTGAGATTGAAGTATTCGTATACTATGCCAAGGATGGATGAGTCTTTCCATCCAGATCTTAGACTCTACTGGGTTATTTTATGATTTTTACTCCATCTTTGTTTATCAATAATTCAAGATTGCAGACTACCTCCTCCTTCATCAGTTTCAATTCAATTCCAATTTCCCACACAACGTGTAGAGATTCAGAACATTGAAATGCAATGAAACATCTAAACTAGAGATCTGAAGGCACAATGGGAGCGGTTGTGGCGAATCAGACCGTGGAAAAAGCATGAATAACTTTTTTTCTCCCAAGTCATCCATTTAAAATTAATATATTTTCCTAAACAAAAACAAAAGAATCCCAAACTAGTTGTGGAAAACAAAGCAAGTGCTATTGCAGCAATTCCTACAGCCTGTTTCTTGGTGGAATGGAAACCCAAAGCAATTTAGATATTTGCATGTGAACAAATGATGGCCTGTGTGCAAAGATTATTTCAAAATCGATTGCACCATCCACTCCTTAGGCTGAATCAGCGGTTGCCGCACCCAGAAGAGTTTCACTAAAACTCCTCTTAAATGAGCCCACTGTTTGCCCATACATTTTGGTGACACCAGTATAAAAGACAACTGATCACCAGGTTGAGTGCTGCAGGAGCCAAGTCAAATAGGGCCTGTCTCAACTCGCTCCCTGTAAAAGAGGCTGATAACAGCCCAGACAAATGATTTCTGTTTTTCAATTTTATATATGAATGGCCAAAGTGTAATAACACAGAAAGTGTCATTTGTCAAGATTTGAGTTGCTTAACAAAGTGGTTTGCTAGATTCATGACAAATGAATCATGTATTTGAACCCCTTTCCCCCAATATGTAGGGGGAAATAGGTTTATATTTATTCATTCCAATTTATAAGTGCAAAAAATAAAGACATCTGGAAAATGTGCCATAATTTCTAGTGCTGTTTACATTTGTAACTTTAGATCAGAGTATATTAATAACTGGTATATTTCCTCTCCAGTTCATATAAGCCATACAGTACTGTAGCTAGTACTTCTTATTAGAAAGACTCAAAAAGAGACCAAATAAATCACTAATGATTTAATTTTAATAAGACAGTTGCAGATTGATAGTTTGGATTACAATAGATGGTAAATCCTGTTGACAGATAAATTGTCACGTTATCTTTTGTTCACATCCATACTATCTTCTAGAGCAGGGGTGTCAAACTTTATTTCATTGAGGGCCACATCAGGGTTGTGTTTGACCTGGGGTGTGTGTGGGGCCAGGGGGCATGGCCAGCTCAACGTCACTTCTGTCGGAGGCGCCTGTGGTGGCCCGTGGTGCTTCTGCCACTGAAAACAGGCTCCTGAGCTCCATTTTCAGGTGACACAGCCTTCTGCAGCCCTCTGCCAGTGAAAATGGAGTTCTGGATCCTGTTTTCACAGGCAGAGGCACCACGGGCTGGTCCTTCACTGTTTCCAGGGTGGCTCCACAGGCCAGATCTAAGGCCCCCCCAGGCTTGAGTTTGACACCCCTGTTCTATAACATTGCCTTTTAAATTTAGGTGTTCTTTATTAACCATTGTTTTCATTATTTTAGCTTCCTAAAATACTCTTCCAGTATTCTGTATCTGACATTTCTGGGAATTATTCTGAACTTAAAATGGTCCTTCCTTACAGCAAGAGAAACTTGAAAGTAGGAATCAAGGCAGTATTGCAGTAAATCCTAAGAAAAAAAGCAATGCCCTTGGTCCATCAAGTCCAGCAGCCAACCAGCTGCATCAGGAAGCCTCAGAAATTGTCTTTCAGAGACAGTCACAAGGTCGTAGAGACTAATAGCCACCAATCCCCATGATTTCCATGAATTGGTGCAACCAACTGACTGTGACCAATCATTATGTCCTAGTGTCGTGATGGCACGGAGAGCCCTCTCTGCGGGCACGCGAGCTGTCGCCCTAGCTCAGCTCCACCAGACGTGAGCACGCCTCCCATTGGCCAGCTGATTTTCAGGTCTCTGCTGTGCATGCGCAGGGGGCGGGGCAAATGTGGGAGAGGCGTGTGCATGCAGAGGGTGGGACAAGCA